>PITA01028199.1:0-19735 GCA_004023965.1 Spilogale gracilis
GACCCCCTCGCTGACCCCCTCCCCGCGTACTGCTGACAAAGGCAAGGTGGCACGGTGGACAGGCACGGACTAGGGACGAAGACGCAGCCTGCTGACCTCCTGGCGGGTGTCTGTCATCTCCCGAGGCCACGCTCTTGGATCTGCAGCCGCCCCGTGGAGGCCTGACCCCGAGCCGGCACTGGCCCCCACCCACCACCACCGTCCCTCCTTTTCCCTTGGCGTGAGCCCAGCCGCACCCTCTTTTGAGAATGGGTCTCTGGTCAGATGGCTGAAAAAGTCAATGAAGGCAGGAATCATACAGGTAAACAAACCTTAAGCAATTTTTTCTTTACTTTCTTCCCTTTGCTCAGCTCAGAAAGCTGATCTTATTTATTTTTATTTGTTTTATTTACTAGTTCTTTTTCTTTTTACCTTTTGAGCCCCTCAGCCATTTCTCCCGTTCTTGCTGACTTACATGCCTAAGTATCCTTGGCGGCTCCCCCGCCCGGCCCGCAGCTCCGAGAACCTGGGGACTGAGTGTCACGGGTGGCTGCAGCCCCGGGACCAGTAAAGCCTGGCGGGTGGCGTGGCCCGGCCCACGGCGACTTCTGAAGCCTCTGCTCCTCAGGGCGCTTCGCTCCCGTGATGACCCAAACTCCCAGTTTGCCCTGCCTTCGTAGGTGCCCTCTGCTTGTCCCACACAGGAGGCATCCCCGTCGGGTCAGTCCACAGGCTCCACCAGCCCCCAGAGCACCTGTGTTGGGAAGCAGTTCCTGGACAGCTGAGATGACGGGCCACGCGGCATCGGGCTGGGTCCCTGCTCCGCCATCCCGAGGGTGGTGCTTCTGGGAGGAGCCCCCCATCCATGTACCCCCACAAGACCCTGGGTCATCTGTGGGTAGGGTACTGACGGGGGTCCGTGCCAGGCCCGCAGCCACCAGCGGTGTGACGTGGGCGAATCTCATCCGACGTCATGATGAGTCCACTGACCCCTCCCCCCAGGCAGCAGGGACAGGTCAGGTCCCCCAAGCTGTTGATGGTCTCCAGCTGTGAGGGAACAGGTGGCCAGGACGGGGGACTCGGGAGGGTCCGTGTCCCCTGGAACGTGTTCTGTCACACCACTTCCCTTGGGAATGAGCAGCTTGCTCTCATTTGGGCGGAAGGACGAGCACATGACGAGGCTGAATCACAGCCTCATCGTGGGGCTTTCCGCTGTGGGATCGTTCGTGATCCTGCTTCTTCCTGGTCCTGAGCATAATCAGGACGTGTCCCTCATCTCAGCACAGATTATCCCAAAGTCACAGATAATTAGCAAATCAAGTGCTATGCAAATCAAGGCTAATTCTGAGCAATTAAAACCTGAGTCACAATTCAACTGCAGTTAATTTGAAATTTTACTTTTCATATAGTGCAAAATAGCGAAGGCCTCATGTTGAGCAGACGCAAAGACCAAAGACGGTCTCCTTGTCATTCTGAACAGATCGACCACTCAGTGTCTCCGTGCGTGCCCTGCCGTCGGTGCCTGGCATCCATGAGCTGGGGTCACGTCAGCCCCCAGGCCCTGCCCGAACTTAATACCCACAACAGCGAGACGGCGCAGAGCTGGGAGGACAGCAGGGGAGGCCATGTGGCCAGCACTCTGGACAGAGAAGAAAGACTTAGAGTGTCACAGACAGAGTCCTTACGGGCCAAGGGGACACTCCATGGATAGCGGGACGGCCCCAAATCCTGAACACTCAGACACCCCACCCTTGCCAGGAAGGAGGCTCTCTCCTCCCTACACTCTCCGGGGCCCTTACTGATCCTTTCAAGCCTGCCAAGAGAGCCAGAGGGCTCCGGGAGCAGAGCAAAGAGGAGCTGGCCTCTTACGTCCCCATGCGGGCATGCAGGCCACCTCCCTCGGACCCCAGATAGCCAGAAGTTCTGCAAAGAGAGACACAGGGACCCTGCGAGCCCCTGCTGGCAGAGCTATTTCCTTCTGTCAGAGCGACTTTATTTAAAGTCCCAGTGCTTTTTATGGTTCCTCTTAACTGTGGGTGGAAATGAAGCACGGAGGTCAGTGTCACGCACACACAAGCTTCAGAGGACACAGAGCTCCGTGTCATTCTCAGCCGGGGACTGGAAAGACAGATGGCCCTTCCGTGACACGCCGCACGTAATTTGAGCCCAAGATTCAGGCCTCGAGGAGAGGCTATCACCAAAGAATAAATCTGAGTCAGCGGCAAAGTAATCACTTTGGATTAACGGCACTTTTCCAGGGCCCGAAGGAACAAAGGCTATTCCCGAAAGCCCACAGAATGAATGCCAGTTGTTTTTCACAGTGAGAGACACATGCAGAGGGACCATGCGCACAGGGACCTGGGGCAGGCCAGGCTGCCCCGACCGACGGGCCATCCTCTGTGACCTCCACACACTCGGTCCCCCACCCCCGCCCTTCCGTGCTCTGGCCCCCTGCCCCGGCCTGGAGTGTGGGGAGGGGGCAGCTTCCCCAGGCTGGACCCTCCCGCGAGACCCACCTCACCCAGGGCCCTGAGACCAGCCGTGGGGGAGGGGACGCAGCAATCCCCCACTCCTCCCCACACCCGCACGGCTCCATCACCATGCTCTGCATCTTCTGGTTTTCCCCAAAGTACCCGCTCTCCCTTCCAAGTAAGAATGGACTCAGCTCCCTGCACAGGCGACCTGCGCTGCTCAGCTCACCTGCGGGCAGGATCGAGCCCACCTGTCCTGGGGACCATCCCCCCGACCCCATGTCCAGGGATGGGACATCCTGCTGCTACCTGCCTACCCCAAGCCTCCCTCTGCACACCTCCAAACTGCAAGAAGCCCCCTTCCCAGAACAGGCATTATAGCAGCCGGGCTTTGCCCTCGGTGTGGGCGGCCCCTGGCGCTCAGCTCCAGGACCCAGCGCCCCTCGCCACCGACAGCCCGGGGAAACGGCGGCGTGCCCTGCACGACCAAAACCTTTGTGTGGAGCCATTTTTCCGGAGACCTTTGTGCACAGGGAGCATGCTCCCTGCCTTCTGACACAGCATCCGGAAACCGGTTTCGTGCTCTCTGCTGCCTCGGTGGTCCCGGTAATGAGCGAGACCTGCCCCCGCGCCATGCCCCCCTCACTTGGAAATGCAGGCAGCCAAGCCCGCCCACAGAGAGGCACTTGCGGTTAAACCCGAATGCGGCAGGTGCCCAGGCAACCCGCCTTCCGCTCCCTTCCCCGGCCCGCCCCTCCCCCGCTCCCCACCCGCCCCCACCGGGGGATGGAGGAGCCATAAATACGGCAAGCCTTCTCTCCCAAAAGCGAAATGATTTCAAGTCCATATGTTTTTGATGGTTCTCCCAGCCTCCCTCTCTGTCAGGCTGTCAGAAATCCTTTCTTGCCGCAGTAAACACCGCCCTCGGAGCCTGGACCTCAGGCCTTCGAGCCTCCTCAGGCCCCTTCACGACCCTGTTCCGGCCTCGGGCGCTCCGTGGGCTTCAGAGGAAGGGCTCAGGTGCTGGGCTGCAGGTGTCCGAGGGCCCCGGCGCAGGGGCAGCAAGCAAGCCTGATGACTCCCCATCACTCCTCAGAAGCCCCTGACGTTTCTGCACGGTCCAGACTTGGGGATGAGAACTCTCCTCGTGGGCATTTTTCTGGCTCACTCCCTTTACCGTCATGACTTCCTCGTGTCTAACCAACTAAGAATTATTTGTCAAGTACGATGTATTAAGCACATGACCACATTTTAAGTAAATTATAGGTAAAGAAATTATGGGGTAGGTACAGAAAGAGAAATAAAAACACTTTTTGCTTTTTGAATATCAAATTGATTTTTTTAAATTTTGAGCATTTGTTTTTTTTATTAAAAATAAAATTGCATGCCCTCCGATCCCACTGCTGCTGGCCGTGCCGTCTGCTCCGTGGGAGGCTGCACGGGGCTCCGCGGGCCCGCCCCGGCCTGGCCACCAGAGCAACAGTGGGGTGGGAGAGATCCCGGGCCAGACGGCCTGGGTCCCTGCAGTGCAGGGACACGTGGACACAACCAGCACCGGCCCCCCTCTCTGCAGAGCCCGGAGGGGCCAGGCAGCCCGACCCCCTCCCTGACCCCAGTAGCCATCAGAGCTCCGATGTCTTACTGTTTGCCTCCTGGCCCCCAGCGCCCGGAAGAGCAGGTGTGTGGGAGGAGGCCCCCCAGTCACGTGCAGCCTGGGGAGGAAATCCAGAGCCTGGCTGGAGTGTGAGGCTGAGGCCCCGCCCTGGAAGAGCCCAGACCGCTACAGGCCTGAGCGGGTGATATTTACCGGGAGGAGGTCAATCGTGGCACCAAGGCCCGCAGAGCTGCAAGGTCAGCCTGCGAGCTCAGGCAGAAGGAAGAAAACCAAGCAGAGGGCTGTTCAGAGACGCTGTAGCTCCCACCCAGAGCCCACGGACAGACAGATGGGTAAAGAAGCTGTGGTCCATACACGCAACGGAACAGCACCCAGCCATCAGAAAGGGTGAGATCCTGCATCGGCAATGACGGGGCTGGAACCGAGGGGATCGCGCCGAGCGAAACAAGTCAGAGAAAGACAGACACCGTATGATCTCACTCGTGGGTGGAATTTAAGAAACAACACAGATGAACAAAGAGGAAGGGAGGGAAAAGTTAAAATGCAGTCAGAGAGGGAGACAAAGCGTCGGAGGCGCTGAACTCCGTAGGAAACAAACTGAGGGTCACCGGAGGGGAGGAGGTGGTGGGATGGGGCCACCGGGGGATGGGCGTCAGGAGGGCAGAGATGTGATGAGCACGGACTGATGAGCCACTACGTTCCAGCCCTGAACTTAAAAGAAAAGAATCTATAGAGAAAATAATACTGTTTCCTATTCGTCTGCCACTTGTTTGGCCCATTAAAAATCAGTCACGTGCTTACAAAAAACGACACACGTGCATGAAAGTACAGAGAACGAGGGGAAAACACACAGATCCCTCCCACTCAGCTCTCTCATGGGGCACCATGCACGCTTTGTATCTAAATTTTAAGACTTTGGGTGTTTTTACTTTTTAAGACTTCATTTTTAAAAAGATTTTAAAGATAAATAAATTAAAGATTTTATTTATTTATTTGATGGAGAGAAACACAGCGAGAGAGGGAACACAAGCAGGGGGAGTGAGAGAGGGAGAAGCAGGCCTCCCACTGAGCAGGGAGCCCAATGTGGGGCTCGATCCCGGGTCTCCAGGATCATGACCTGAGCCGAAGGCAGACGCTTAAAGACTGAGCCCCCCAGGCGCCAGAACGTTGTATTTAATTTTTAAACATTTCGCTGCCATAGTCACCTGTGCAGGTCCCTGACCCACCCCTGACCTGCCCTTCCTCAGAAGCAAAGGCCACCCAGAGCCTGGCATTCCCGATCCCGGCGTGGTCCCCGCACTGTTACCGCACACGTGTGTGCACCTGCCACACGGATCCCGCCGATCCCGCTCTCTGTGGCTCCTCGTTAGCTGACTGAGATTTACAGACATCCGCACAGAGAGAGATTTTAGGTTCGTTCATTTTGGTTACTATAAAATTAATCTCTCAATATATCATCATGTATTCATTTACAGGGACGGTCATGTAGATTATTTTGGTCTTTGTGGTTAGGAGCGATTTTGCAAAGGGCGTGTTTACACCTGTCTCCTTATGCATACGGGTGAAGAGGCCCCCTGCGTCTCTGAGACACCGCCAAGCCCCTCTCCAAGCACGCGCTCTCACAGAGACCTGCCAGCAGTAGCTGGGAGCCCCACGTGTGAGCCCCCAGTTCTCTGGGATAACTGTCTCATGCTCAAGCCCAGGCCGTCTCAGCTTTGCGCGTCCTGTACCACCGTTGTTCTTCCAGCCAGACCATCTGCAGCTGCCCCAACGCCCGCTGGCCACATGCCAGCTGCCGGCCCCTCCCTGTCGGAGCATTGCGACAGAGTCTGTTTTCTGCTATTGACCTTACTGATGAATTTCCATTATTTTGTTTTCTTAAATGTATTAATGACATTTTCTTCCTTAAGGTAATTTGTCTGAATACGCCTTTTCCTCGTCCGTGTGCGGATGACCCCGGCATTTATTTAACAAGTGCGGACTTGGTGTTACCGGTGCCAGCCACTGTCCTGGCCGCCAGGCCACGGGTGAAAAAGACAAGTTCCTGCCAATGCGGGGCTGGCATTTAGCGGGGAACTAGGTAACAAAAAGCAAGCAAAAACATAAGTACTGTGATTTCAAGTGCTGATAATAGAGAACAATAGAGGGTAAGAGTTGAGAGAGTCCCAGAGATCTTTAGATGGGACATTCAGAGGTTCCGATGCTGTGCGTGGCTCAGAGAGAACGCTCCAGCAGAGGCTGCGGCAGAGGAAGAGCCTGCGGCCACACACGCTCAGCGCCATCCAGTGATGCGGCAGAGGGGGCCACTCAGCCAGACGACAGCCGTGAGAGAGCAGGCCGGCCTTGCGGACCCACGGACGGCTTCTCATTCCCTCGAAGGGTGACGGAAGCTGCCACGGTCTCAATGACAGAGCAGCGTGACCCGAAGTATGACCTGAGAGGTTACCCTGCTGTGCAGAGGGCAGACTGAGAAAGGGGCACGGGCGGGGGCCATCCGGAGCCATCTGGGCCCACGGCCACGTCCAGACACAGTGAAGGCCGACGGGAGGGGTGGCGGTGGGCTGGGGCAGGGTGCTCAGGTTTGGAGCATACTTTGAGGGTCACTTTGACAGGACCTGTCATTGGAGTCACCAGATCTTTGCCTCCCTTCCGGGGTCCTCGATTTTCTAGGCTTTCAGAGAACATGGGATCCTGAGGATCTTCTGGTCTAGACGTCAGCAATGCTTGCTGGTCCTCTCCAGCATCTTCAGGAGCTTCCTGTGTGACAGAGAGCTCCTGCCTCCCCGGCCCCTGGAGACCTCGCCACGCGGACCTCCTTGAGGCTCACGCTGACTACCTAGGGCTGCGGAGGCCCAGCACCAGCCCGAGCAGAGCTGTGCCCTCTGCTCCACCGCCTGAGGCCTTCCTCTTCCCTGGGGCTCGCACCTCCCAGGCCCTCGAGGCCCTCGGCTTCCCCGGGGGTTGAGCCTGCCCCACACTCAGCTGGGCTTCTCTGTCCAACATGCAGGACCTTTCAGCCAATGATCAATAAGGAACTCTCTGGTTTCAGCCAATGATCGATACGGCCTGGAGTCGGTCACCTCACGCACACGAACGTCCTATAAAGATGAAGGTCAGTAGTAGAGCTTCCGACCTTCCATCCGACCCTCTCCTGGTGCGTTTTCCTATTTACAGTCTTCGAACGAAGTGTGGCTGGTTGGTGGATACAGAAGCATCATCCCAGTGACCCCAAAGTCACGTCCCATAAACCCGGAGTGGGAGATCGGTGTCGTAGGGGGTCTGCTGCTGAGAGAGGGGCTGTGAGGGTCTGGCAGCTGGGACCAGAGAGGGCGCCGGCCCCCAGCTCCTGGCCACACAGCGGCACCTGGCTAAGGAGTCTGCTCCGCTTGTGCGTACTTCTGACACAGCTGGCCGCCCGGCACTGAGCCTGGGAGCACACTGTCCCTCCCTCCCGTTGTCCCAGCTACGTCACGGGCAGAGCCTTGAAGCACAGACGCTGGACAGAAAGCCCGGGGTTCTGGGCTTCACATGCAACTCTCTGGACGGCGGCGACAGTGCCCAGTGGTTCTAGTTGGGGGAGGGGTCCCGCACACGGCACGACGCTCAGCAGCACCCTGGCCTCTACTCATGAGCGTTGGCAGCACCTCCCGCCCTGCCGCCGTGACAACTGGAAATGTCCGCGGATAAGGGGCTCTGTTGTCCAGTCGGGAACCACTGACCTCGTGAATCATGGCAGCCTGGGGGCTTCTTTCCCTGTGAGTCCAGTGAATCTCGAGCCGCCCCCAGCTGCCCCAACCTCCTCAGCCCAGGCCCCCAACACCCCTCACAGCCACTCTCTCCTGTGACCCACCAAAGCCTGTCACTGCCCCAGACGGCTGTTCTCCGAGTGTGACCAGGGGCCACCTGCACCCCACCCAGGGGGCCTGGCAGGCGCTCGAGGGCCCCCAGCCACGTGCTGTGCCCCCAGGCTTGGGCACACAGACATGTGGGTCCCCGTCCTCCCGAAGCCTCCCAGCTCGCAGCTCAGCCCAGCAAGCTTGTTTTCAGCAAAGACCGGGTGATTTACGCACACGCTGTTAGGCCCTCCTAGGAGACACGGCAGAGCTGCCTGTGTGGGATTATTTCCTATTCTGCTTCTTCAAATGCTTTCTAATTAAAGGATTTCATTTTACGTTGAAAAGTCCTCATTCCTTTTAGAAAAATGTGCGCACAAAATGCACAATTGTATAAACATAATCCTGTTCATTTAAAAAACTACAATCCGCCAACAAAGCTCATTCCCGTTCAAGGGCTGTTTCTCTTAACCTTCATGGTGAATATACAACATTTTTCACCGTAAGGAATCTGGTTCCTGTGGCAAATTCTATAACAAATAGAGAAGGTTATCGGGACAGGCTGGGAGGTCGACCAGGAGACTGCCCTGCAGCACTCGGGCATCCCGGAGCAGGAGGTGGTCCGCTGCCCTCAGGAACAGTTTCTCAAGCCCTCTTTGGGCTTCCCTCCACTACCCCTGCCCCTCCCGGCACTCCCCCACTATACACCCCTGCGGGCCGACCACCTGGCCCTGGGGGGAGGGCAAGACCCCTCCCCCGCTTGGCTCCGCTCCACACCCCTCGCCCGCCTCCTGGGGTGAGGTGGGGCGATGCGCCACAGGAAGCCACGCTAGGCTCCTGCTCCGGCGCTCCCAGCCTGGGAGGAGCCATGTGGGGGGCGCACGCACCCCAGACTCCCGTAACCAGCCTCCTCCAGCTGCATGCACCGGCCTGGAACCCGGCAGGGCCCGGGACTGTGGCCCGCAGCCTGGAGCCCGGGGCGCTCATGCCCGCGCCTTCCCTGTCCACGCAGGACCTTAGGAGACTTCCAGGGAAGTCGCGGAAGGTAAGAGGGCAACGCAGTTTAAACATGAAGTCTTCCATTCCCACACTAGGCCCCATGAAATAAAGATGAAGGAACTAAAATTTATAAACATGCAAGACTAGAGAAAATAGGATGTCAAGGCTGCAAGACCGTCTGCAGAGTCTGTGAAAACGAAAGCGGGTCGAGGAGAGGGTACAGACTTCTCAAAGCCGAGGCAGTGGCACCCAGCAGCTGCTCCTGCCGGGGGAACCAGAGGCGTCGGGGCCGAAAGCCCAGGCCTCGGGCTGGCGCAGAAGTGAGCTAGAAGCACATGGTCGCGGGCACAACGAGCGAGGTCAGAAACGGGGGCACCAAGGTTCTTGGACGGAGCGGGGGATGACCCAGAAGGGGCCACAAACTCACAGAGGACTCCCCCCCCACCCTGATTGCACCGCAGGCCACACCGACACACGGGGCCAGACCCGGGGCAGGGGTTCCCTCTCCCAGGACACCTCCCCACTTGCGTCCCCACTGGCCCGCCGCTACGCTATTTGAGCCCCGCAGGCAGCCAGGGATGGCGTGGGCATGTGTGAGTGGAGGGAAGCCGCCTCTGTGCGTGAACCCCCACCGTGCCCACGACCATACTGAGGCCAGCCGGCAGGCGCCCCGCTGCCACACCCCGCTTCTAGCCCCCAGCCCTTCGCTGGGAAGCCAGGCAGGTAGCCTAGAACATGATCAAGGCCACAGGAAACAAAGGTGGAGTAGGAATCTGAAGGAAACAGATAACACAGGGGAAAGAAAATGAGGGAAAAATCATACAGAAGAAATACTCTCGGGCCTGGGGACTGTTGAATTCATTTTTTAAAAATGCTAGAATTATAGAAACAAGGAAAAGAGAGGTCTTGCATGGAGCACTGGGTGTGGGGAATGGGGAATGAATCTTGGAACACTGGGGAAAAAATGTAAGTAACAATAAAAAAAATAAAAATAAAAAATAAATAAAGTTAAGATAGGTGAAATTAAACACCCCCAGGACAAACTGGGACATGAAGGGCAGGAAATGGGAGAGATGACAGAGGACAGGGAAATGGTAAAGATGTAGAGGGTGGGACGCCGGCCGTCCTGTGTCTAACTCCCACGAGTGTGAGAAACAGGACAGACAGGATGGCCATCCTCACACGGCCATGGAAAGAACTAGGGAAGTGTCCCCTGCGCCCTAGAGGCCCATGGAGGGCCCACGGCTGTGATGAGGGGCCCGCTAAGAGCCTCCAGAAGGGAAAAACAGGTCACGAACAGTGGACGAGCACGGGACTATGTCAGGATGTCCCCAGCACTGGGTCTGGAAGACGGCGGAACTTCCAACAGCAGACCCAGCATGGGACAAATCAGGCCTTCCCAGGCACACGGGGGCCAGGACATCAGAGCTCCGCTGTGAAAAGGCAGGTAAACAAAACACAGATGAACCATGGAAGGGAAGGCGCAGGTTGGGGTGCAGAGGACCCAGCCGCCGTGCAGGGCAGGGGAGGAACCCTGGCACCTAGAGGGGATGGAGAGGCAGGGGGCTCAAGGGGAGGGGTCCAGACAGCACCAAGCGGCGAGTGAATGGAATCTGGGGATATGGCGGAGTGACAGCCGGGCCCCGCAGGCCCTTCCCGCAACCTCCCGGTAAAGGCCGATAGGCCAGCTGGACGGCAGCACGGAAAGAGAGCTCACATTCAAAACTAAACCAGGCATTTTAGGCCGAATGTTGGGTCCCCACAAAAGTTCCACGTCAGGACCTAACCCCCAGTGCACCATATTAGGAGATGCAGCTGTGCTAGGGGCTCAGGTCCTGAGGCTGGGGCCCCGTGACCCCAGGAGCTGGTGGGAAAGGGCCCTCAGGCCAGGAAGCACCCTTCCCCGCCCGGCCCCTGATCCCAGACTTCCAGCCTCCAGAGCCGGGGGATAGACGCCCTCCAGAGCCGGGGGATAGACGCCCACCAGAGGTCTGAGCTCCCCCCCCCCAGGCTGCTGGCGACTCAGATGCCTAGTTTCCCAGAGCTGCTGTAAGGAGACCACCAACTCAGCAGGTAAAGCTACAGGGACTCATGTCCCCCGAGTCGCAGAGGCCAGAAGCCCCCAGGCAAGGTGTGAGCAGGGCTGAGTCTCTCTGGGGGTCTTAGGGGAGAACCTGTCCCATGCCTTCGCCAGCGTCCTGGGTGTGGCCTCTCTGGAAGCCAATCGCTCCTGCTCTGCCTCCACCTCTGCGTCCTTCCGTCCAGTCTCCCCTCTGCTCCTGGGGACAGGGCGCCCTGCGTCCTTCCGTCCAGTCTCCCCCCTGCTCCTGGGGACGGGGTGCCCTGCGTCCTTCTGCCCAGTCTCCCCCCTGCTCCTGGGGACGGGGCGCCCTGCGTCCTTCCGTCCAGTCTCCCCCCTGCTCCTGGGGCGGGGCGCCCTGCGTCCTTCCGTCCAGTCTCCCCTCTGCTCCTGGGGACGGGGTGCCCTGCGTCCTTCCGTCCAGTCTCCCCCCTGCTCCTGGGGACGGGGCGCCCTGCATCCTTCCATCCAGTCTCCCCCCTGCTCCTGGGGACGGGGCGCCCTGCGTCCTTCCGTCCAGTCTCCCCCCTGCTCCTGGGGAAGGGGCGCCCTGCGTCCTTCCGTCCAGTCTCCCCCCTGCTCCTGGGGCGTGACCCCAGCTCCGTGAGGGGGACGGAGGGAGGACACGTGTCTGACAGGCTCAGCACAGCAGCTGGCCCGGACACCCAGGGCAGGGCCTGCATAGGACCAGAGGGGCTGGACGGCACATGCTGGTCAACTAGGACTCTCAGGAAAGGGCACACAGAGAAAGAATTTCTGGAAGGTGGACTGAATGAAAGCAGGACAGGGACACCGGAGAAAAAGGCAAAGAAGGCCCAGACAGGAGGGGCCCTGGTCAGCCAGCACAGCCAGGAGTCAGAAAATAAGGTACAGCAGAGCACAAGAGAGACCGAGACCGTCTGCGGGCTCCCTGGAACCCCGAGGGTGCGGGGCAAGGACACACACACACACGCGGCCCCCTCACAGCCGCCAGGAGCAGCACCTGGGGTGGCCGCCGAGAAGCTGCCACATTCAGCGGGAGCCTGCGTCCCGCCCGGGGTGCAGAGCAGGGCCGGCTGTGGGGGGCCACCACTCACAGCAGCAGATGGCTTCCACACACGGGCATACAGGTGCGCCGGGTCCCTGGGGATCCAACCGGTGCCCCCCCATTCGGCGAGGACCACCTTCCAAGCTGTGACACCCGTCCAAAGCCGGCCTGCCTTGTGCACTCTTCACACATGGAGCTATTTCTTTTCCCAGAAATCTTAGCTGCAGGAAAACTGGTTGGTTAGGCTCTTACCAGTGGGGACCCACGTTGGTGGATGTTCTCACGGTGAACACACACCTGCACCCCAGAGATAGACCCTACTTGATAACAGTGTAATACACGTTTCATACAATACGAGATTTGATGTGAGACTATTTCTGACATGGATTTTTTTGTTTCTTTATGGGGCCTAAGAAAAGGTCTGTACTTTTCTTAGACAATCTTTAACTAGTATTGATATCAGATTGATACTGGCCTCCCCAAACATGTTGGGCAATTTCCAGTTTCCCTCTATGTCCTCAAAGAGCTTGCATAAATTGGTAATATTTTATTTTCCAAAGAATTTGATACAGTTAGCTGATGAACTCCTCTAAGTCCAGTGTTTTTTTTCATAGAAAGGTATTTGGTTATTATTCTAATCTTTATTCACTGTAGGGCCATTCAGACTTTTAATTTCTTCTTGAGTCAGTTTTGTCAAGTTCCATTTTTCAGAAATGTTTCCATTTTATCTAAGTTGTAAATTTTAGCTTTTTAAAGTTGGCCATAGGGGCTCCTGGGTGGCTCAGTTGGTTAAGCGACTGCCTTCAGCTCAGGTCATGATCCCAGAGACCCGGGATCGAGCCCCACATCGGGCTCCCTGCTCTGCGGGAAGCCTGCTTCTCCCTCTCACTCACCCTGCTTGTGTTCCCTCTCTGGCTGTGTTTCTCTCTGTCAAATAAATAAATAAAATCTTTTAAAAAAATAAATAAAGTTGGTTATAATAGTTTCCTACTTAAAATATCTGCAGAATATGTAGTGATATTCCCTTGTTCCTTTCTGCTGTTGGTAATCTGTGTCTTACTTTATTTTCCTTTCTAGAGATTACCAATTTTATTAATATTTTCAAAGAACCAGTGTTTGGCTTTCTTTATTGTCTCTATTGTCTTTCTGAGTTCTAGTGGACTGATTTCTGCACAGATATTAATTATTTTTACATTCTAATTACTTGGATTTAACTTGCTCTTCTGTTTCTGTTTCACCTAAATGGAGGAAACTTAGGTTGTTGACTTTAACTTTTCTTTTTTTTTCTTTTAAGATTTTATTTATTTGACAGAGAGATACACAGCCAGAGAGGGAACACATAAAGGGGGAGTGAGACCGGGAGAAGCAGGCTTCCCGCCGAGCAGGGAGCCCGATGTGGGGCTTGATCCTGGGTCTCCGGGATCATGACCTGAGCTGAAGGCAGTCGCTTAACCAACTGAGCCACCCAGGTGCCCCGACTTTAACTTTTCTTCTCATAAAACATGCATTTAAAGCCAAAAGTCCCCCCTCTGGACTCCTTTATTTATGTCACACAAATTTTGAGACATTGTGGGTTGATTGTCATTTAGTTTGTATTTTTTCCAGTTTCCAACACAGCTTCTTCCTTGACCCAGGTGCCCTTTAGAAGCACCCTAACTTAAAAAAAAAAAGGAAGCACCCTAACTTATTTCCAACAGTTTAGAGATTTTCTTGATGGCTTATTGTTATTTACTTCAAACTTTTTTCTGTTTTAGTCTGAAGACATTCTCTGTTACATATTATTTTTTTAAAAACTTATCAACACTTTCTGTGGCCCAGTGTATCTTAGTGGACATTCTGTGCTCACTTGGAAAGAACACGTGTTGTGTCGAGTGTGGTGTCCTGTAAGTGCCGGGCAGATCAAGCTGGCCAGTAATGCAGTTCAGATAAATAATACCAGCAAAGTCAGCACCCAGGGAATGACTATGGATGTGCCTGTTTCCCGCTCAGAACTGTCGCTTCTTGCATCCGAATTTTGAAGCTCGGCAGTTGGGCCCACGCACACCCTGGGTTAAATGTCCCAGGTGCCCTGCCCACTTACCAGTAAAAGTGGCCCTCTTGGGGCGCCTGGGTAGCTCAGTTGGTTGAGCAACTGCCTTCGGCTCAGGTCATGATCCCAGAGACCCGGGATCAAGTCCCACATTGGGCTCCCTGCTCGGCGGGAAGCCTGCTTCTCCCTCTCTCACTCCCCCTGCTTGTGTTCCCTCTCTAGCTGTGTTTCTCTCTGTCCAATAAATAAAATCTTAAAAAAAAAAAAAAGTGGCCCTCTCACCTCCTAGAACCCTCTCCACTGGGAAGTCCATCTTGTCTGGTGTTGATGGGGCCGTCACAGCGTTTCTGTGCTTCCTGTTTGCAGTTTAACTCCTTTTTTATTCTTTTACATCAAACTATTTGTGTCTCAACTTTGAAGTGCATCTTTTGTAAATAGCATGTAATTGGAGATTGCTTTTTATCCAACCTGACAATCTCTGCCTTTTAATTAGAATATTTAGCCCAATTAAATTTAATGTAATTCCTTACATGGTTGGGTTTATTGCAGGCCCTTCTATGTCTCTGTCCCTCAGATGCTGCTTTCCTGCCTTCTTTTGTGTTAATCCAATGTTTCTCGGGATTTCATTTTATAGCCTCTATTAACTTCTTTGCTTTTTCTTTCTTTTTAATTATTTTTTGCTCTAGGACGATATACACCCTTAAATAACCAAAGTCCACTTAGAGTCAATGCTGTAACCTCTCCCACCTTCTGCTTCCCAGATGGTTTACATCTGCACGTCGGGCCTCACCCCTGCCTGACTGCAGTGTTGCCTGCTCCTACATGGCGGTCTTAAGGCCTTCACTGCCCACACTTTATAAACTTCCCCTTACGCTGTCATTATTTTCTCCTAAGTGGCGAGCTGTCTTCTAAGGAAATTAGGAGGAGGGACGCCAATATATTTACCTATTTCCAGTTCTGGTGATCTTCTTTCCATGCATTCTTATAAATTTGTGTTTTGCACTACCTTCAATCTGAAGGATCTCCTTTAACCTTTCCTGAAGCCAGGTCTGCTGGTAACTAACTCTCAGCTTTCTGTTTTTCTGTAAATGTCTTTATTTTGCTTATATTTTTGAAAGATATTACATTGAAATAGAAAATTCTGGATATACACCATTGTTTTGTCTTTCAACACTTTAAAGGTGTTCTAATGTTTTCAGAACTTCTTTCTATTTTATAAGAGATGGTCATCATTTTTATAATTGCCCCCCAACATGTCTTTTTGCTTGTTTTCTGGGTTTAAGGCTACTTTCAAGATATTATCTTTGGTTTTCAGTGATTTGGCAATGGTACGCATAGTTGTGGTTTTCTTTGTATTTAACCTGTTTGGGGTTGGCTGAGCTTTCTGAATCTTAAATTTTCCACAAATTTGGAACTTTTCAGTTAGATTATTTCTTCAAATGTTGTTTTCTCCCCTATTCTGATGTTCTTTTTAAGAGACTCTCACTGTATGTGAGACCATTTTTCTTTATTTTTTTCTCTAAACTTCAAATTGGATAAATTCTATTGATTTGTCTTCAAGTTTAGACTTGAAGTTTAGGCAGACTTTCTCTCCTGACCTCTTCCGTTTGATGTGGAGCCCATATATTTTTCATTTCAGTTGTTGTGCTCTTCAGTTCTAGAGAATTTCCATTTGGCTTTTCTCTAGTTTTTATTTCTCTGCTGGGATTCCCTATCTGGGAACTTGTGAGGACCACATTTTCCCTTGATTCTTTAAATATGTTTTACTTTGGAATTTCAAACATATTTATAATAGCTGCTTTATCACCTTTTCAGATAAATCCAACATTTGGCTATCTCGAGTCTGCTTCCTTTAACTGCCTTTGACTCTTGACTCGGGTCACATTTCCTGTTCCTCTGTATACTGGCCCTTATTGAAGAGACCTTATACAGACTCTGTGTTCTGCTGCCTTCTTCGGAAGAGTGCCCCTTGTGTTCTATTAGGTAGTTCATTCATTGGCTACTCACCTTGAATGAATATACATTTTTGTTGTTGTTTTGTTTTTGTTTTCCTTTTTACTTGTGCCCAAACTCTGTAACTTGGTAGGACTCAAACTCCAGATGCCGTGTCGGCAGGCCTTATCAGGGCATAGTTTCACCCTTAGGGAAGATCTAGAACAGGTCTGACTCCAGCAGGTGTTTTCTTATCCCTTCATTCCTGTGTGATGCAAGCGCTAACAGTGTCTGTCTACTGTGTTCGGGCGCAGACGTCACCAGCACTGTGTGGCCTCTGGTCTCTCTGTCCCCCTCAGCCTCACCGCTGGCCCAATGCAGTCTGGCCTGGACACATCCAGCCCAGATCCTGACCAAGTGCTCACGGAGAGCCCACATGTGGACTCCCCTCCTCCCCCTTGCCCACTCTGCTGACACCGGGTGCACCTGCTTCCACAAATTCTGAGATTCACTTCCTTCACTTAGTGGGGTTGCTGCGCTCCTTTGGACTCCAGTTTTCCATGCCACAATAGGAAATTTTAACCAGGCCGTGAGCCCAGTCAACCATGGGGCACAGCTCGTCAGTGTCCCCTCTCCTGGACTTGTCTCATAAAAGCTTCTCCTTTTCATGGTTGTTTAATGTAGGGGCAGCGGTGGTTTAATAAGCTTCCCCCCAGGTCCCCAGGACAGGCTGCAGTTGCGGGCAGCCGGGAAGCCCTGCTGAGCCTCATAGCCGCAGCACCTCCGTGCCTGCCTTACGGCAGCTAGGCTCCAGAGTGCCATCTCCTGCGCTGTCCCTCAGGCCAGCGACATCGGCACAGAGCCAGCTCTGCAGAGGAAGCTCACTGTGGGGAAGGAGGAGAGAGAAAGGCAATCCACATAAAAGCCTCCCTGTCCGTCCAGCTGAGTTTAGAGACAGCTCCCAAAGCATCGAGAGCCGCAGGCTCTAACCTCCAGACTTCAGAGGCATCACACTCTTGGGGACCTCAAGCTGCAGGGTGGGGCGAGTTCCAGTCATCAGTGGGAGCCCAGGGGTTGGCTGGAGGCTAAATAGCAGACTGTTCACAGATGTGCTCTATTTTATAAAAACATGAATCCATTTTAAAACTCTAAATAAATGCATGGTAGTTTTATTTATGCTTTTTTCTCAATCACCAAGTAGTAAAAGAAAACCAGCAATGTTGGTGGGGAGCAGGGGCTCTGGAAGTTTTTAAGAAGACAAAGGAGGCTTCATTTTGAAAGCACCAGTCTGGGGGGACAGGCGGTCAGCATCTGGAGCCCTCCTCCCATGCCGCGTCTATCAGCCTTTGGCGCACATGGGTCAGGCTGCTCAGAAACCAAGACCACACTCCCTGAGAGAAGCCAGTGCAGGCTTTCTGGCTGCTCACAGAAAGAGCAGCCCTGTGCCTTTATTAGCACACAAGCTGAGGGTTAGGGCAAACATCCCTCATGGAAATTAGAGAGCTTATTCAGAGTGTCTGGCCACAAAGAAGCTATCCCACGTGTCCCGAGAGGTTACCCCAAAGAGTAATAAGCTCAGCCCCCACTGGAAAAGCAGCTGTAAATTCCACTCGATGCTCCACACTCGATCAACGTCAGCAGTGGCTGGAAATTTATGCAATAACAGGAAAACGAGGGCCTTTCTTGTGGAATTGCGTGGTGTGTGCCTTCTGCTCAGCCACAGCCGTTCGGAGCCACAGCGCAGACCAGGCCCGGGGGGCCGCAGGCCTGTTCTGCTAAGGCAGCCTCACTGGGGGCTGGCAGCCAGAGAGCCCGGAAGGGAAGGTGGGGGAAGGAGGGCTCGCACTGGGGCTTCCGAGGCACCATCTCTGTTTGCTTAAGTCAGTGTCTCACTCTAAGGCAAGAGAGAGGGGAGAAGGAACAGAACAGACCAGAAATAGGGCAGGAAGAGGGGACAGGGGAGGACAGAGGAGAAAGCAGAAGCAAGAGAGCAGAGGGAGGAAGGGAAGGGACAGAAGAGCCCACCAGCCTTCCTGACCCAGCAGGCTGTCGTTCGGGGCCACCAGGTCTGGTCCCAGATCTGCCCAGAGCCTGTCCCGCAGGAGCTCGGGCCCCACCCTGCATCCCTGATGTCCGAGAAAGCCCCCTGCAGGTGAGACCCAGCCTGAAGGCAGAGGAGGCGGAGGGGACAGGAGGCGACAGAAGGCCAGCGCTGGGGGCTCCTGGGTACAGTCACAGTGTCCCCACCGGGGCCCCGCCCCGCAGCAGCCTGGGCCATGGCAGGAGTGAGGGTGGGCCCCGCCAGCCCAGAACAGCCCCCCCGACCTGGCTCTGGCTGTAGGACACCTCTCTTTACTGTTTACCTATGTTTTATTTACGTGTGTTTGTCCTCTCCAGGTAGCCTCACAGGATACATTTTATCCCCTTTCCTGCGGCTGTAAAAACGGGTTTTCATGCATTATTCATGATTTATCGATTCCCAGAAACATCCGGTGTACTTGGGGGGAGGGGAGAGCCGCCTCACTCTGCTCCGCTTCAGTGTGACCTTCAGTGATTTGCTCCCCGCCAGCTTATTTAGGTAAAAACAGGGATTCTTCTTCGAATCTCTAAAAATCCTCACAATATGAAACAATAATCGCCTGCACTACGTGCCATCACTCCTGCTCCCCGGAGCCTCTCCCTGGTCCCCACACCTCCCATGTGCTTTGGCTGCCCGGGTCACCCAGCCGCCACGCCTCGGGCTGCCCACTCGGGTCCTTCTGTGCCGTGTGCGGCCCCGGGACCATCCTCCCGCAGGGGCCCTGCTCACCACCACCCGCAGTGCGGCCCGGCCTTTCCCGTTAGTCAGGCGTCCAGCCCCTCACACACACACACACACACACACACACGCACACACGCGCACACACACGTGCACACACGCGCACACACATGTACGCCTGCACACACACGCAAACTCACATGCACGCACACACACGTACGCATGCACACACAGACACGTGCGCACACACACGCACGCGCACATACGAGCACGCACACAAGCGCACACATGCACACACGCACATACGCATGCACACATGTGCAGACACGAGCACACACACGAGCACATACATGAGCGCACACGCGCACGCACACATGAGCACACGCGCGCACACATGCACACACACGTGCACACGCAGGCGCACACACTAGCACAAACACTCCCCTCTCCCTACCCAACATATCCTGCCCGTCCTGCAGTGACACCAGCTGCCCCTTCCCTGGCCTCCCATGCCCAGCCTGGGCTCAGGGGATACCGAAGAGCATGTGGCTCCCAACCGTCTCGTGTTCCCCCAGAGCCCGGAGCTCCACACCTGCTGCCCCCCTGCCCTAAGCATCCCCCCCCACCCTCC
Organism: Spilogale gracilis; assembly: GCA_004023965.1. NCBI lineage: Eukaryota > Metazoa > Chordata > Mammalia > Carnivora > Mephitidae > Spilogale > Spilogale gracilis. The sequence goes on from PITA01028199.1 coordinate 19,355, forward strand.
CCACCACACTTCTTCAAGACAATGCAGTGATCACCACGCCAACCCAAAGACTCCTCAGCCTTGCTCTTCCAGCTGCAGACGCGGCCCGCCCCTTTTCTGCAAGACCCCAGCGCACTCCCCAGCTCACTCAGTGTCCCTCACTGCCTCAGGCGGCCTTGCTCTCCTGAGCATGATGCCAGCCCAGGGGACAGCACCGGATGACCACTGGAGGAGTCCAGTAGCTGAGGCAGGATGCTGGTGCCCCGCATCCACCGCAGGTGAGACACCTGGTGCCGGTGCCCCCGTCCACTGTAGGAGAGACACCTGGAGCCCGGTGCCCCCGTCCACCGCAGGTGAGACACCTGGTGCCGGTGCCCCCCGTCCACTGCAGGTGAGACACCT
>PITA01028200.1:0-19733 GCA_004023965.1 Spilogale gracilis
GCTTATTAGTGTTTTGTGGAGAACTTCTGCATTTACATTCAGCACAGATACTGGCCTGTAATTTTCTTTTCCTGTAGTGTTCTTATCTGTCTTTGGTATCAGGGTAATGCTGGCCTCAAAATATGAGTTTAGAAGTGTTCCTTCTTCTTTGTTTTATTGGAAGAATTCAGAAGAATTAGCATTAATTGTTCTTTAAATATTTAGTAAAATTAACCTTGAAACCCTTTGGTCCAGGGTGTTTCTTGGTTAGAAGATTTTAAATTACTGATTCAATCTCTTATCAGTCTGTTCAAATTTTCTATTTCTTTATGATTCAGTCTTTGTAGGTTGAATTTTTCTAGGAATTATCTATTTCTTCTAGGTTATTGAATTTGTGTATAATTGTAAATAGTAGTCTCTTAGTATTCTTTGTATTTCTGTGCTCTCAGTTGTAAAATTTCCTCTTCGTTTCTCATTTTATTTATTTATATCTTCCTTTTTTTGTTTGTTTGTCTAAGAATTTATCACTTTTATCTTTTCTAGAAACCAGATTTATCTTTGTTGATCTTTTCTGTTGTTTTTCTAATCTCTATTTCAATCACTTCTGCTCTGATCTCTGTTATTTCTTTCCTTCTACTAAGTGTGGATTTAATTGTTCTTCTTTTCTATCTCCTTGAGATATAAAGTTTGATTGTTTATTTGTCATCTTTCTTCTTTCCTAATGTATATATTTATCGCTATAAAATTCCTCTTCTTTCTCTGTCTGAAATAAGTTAATAAAATCATAAAAAATAAACTTCCTCTTATACCTGTTTTTCCTGAATCCCATGAGTTTTGATACATTGTTTCCATTTTTGTTGTTTTCAAGATGATTTTTCACTTCTCATTTGATTTCTTCTTTGACCTATCAATTATTTAGGAGTATGTTGTTTCATTTCCATTTATTTGTGAAATTGCCAGTTTTACTCCTGTTACTGATTTCTAGTACAATACCATTGTACTCAGAAAATATACCTGGTATGATTTCAATCCTCTTACATTTGCTAAGGCTTGTTTTGTGATTTAACATATGATTTATTCTGCAGAATGTTCCCTGTACCCTTGAGAAGAATGTATATTCTGCATATTATGTATATTCCACATATGAAATATTATGTATATGACTGTTAGGTCCATTTGTCCAAGGTATAGTTCAAGTTCAGTGTTTCCTTATTGATTTTCTGTGTGGATATAATATTCATTGAAGTCCCCTAGTATTATTATATTATTATCTGTATCTCCCTAAAACTCTCTTAGTACTTGCTTAATATATTTAGGTGTTCTAATGTTGGGTGCATATATATTTATAATTGTTATATTTTTGATGGATTGATCTCTTTATCATTATATAATGACTTTCTTTGTCTCTTGTTAATATTATTTTGTTAATAATGAAAGACTTCATTTATTTATCTGACAAAGAGAGAAAGAACAAACAGGGGAGTAGCAGAGGAAGAGGAAAAAGCAGGCTCCCAGCTGAGCAGGGAGTCCAATGCAGGGCTTGATCCCAGAACACTGAGATCATGACCTGAGCCAAAGGCAGACATTTAACCAAATGAGCCATCCAAGCACCCATCTTGTTAATATTTTGGCTTTAAGTTTTTTCACCTGATATAAATATAGCTGCCCCTGCTCTCTTCTTTTCCATTTGCACAGAATATCCTTTTCCATCCCTTCACTTTGAATCTATGTGTGTTCTTAAGCTAAAAAGTGAGTCTCTTACAGGCAACATATAATTGAGATTTGTTTTTAAACCATTTAGGCACTCTATACCTTTTGATTGGAGAATTCAGCCCATTTATATCTGACATAATTATTGACAGTTATGGACTTACTATTGCCAATTTGTTTATTGTTTTCTGGCTATGTTATAATTTCTTTGTTCCTCTTGCTCTCTTCCTTCATGATTTGATGATTCTCTATGCTTAGATTCCTTTCTCTTTATCTTTCACATACCTACTGTAGGATTTTGCTTTCACATACATACTGTAGGTTACCATGAAGCTTACATAAAACATTTTATATAATGTCTATTTTACACTGATAACAACTTAACTTTACATACAAAAACTTTGCCCTTTCATCCTTCCCCCATAACTTAAGTTTTTATGTCATAAGTCCCTCTCTTTATATTTTCTGTCCATTAACACATTATTGTACCTATACTTATTTAATCCTTTCTGCTTTAAACTTTTATTTTTTAATTATTTTTTAAATTTTATTTTATTTCTTCAATGTTCCAAAATTCATTATGTACCACACCCAGTGCTCCATGTAATACGTGCCCTCCTTAATATCCACCACCAGCCTCACCCATCCTCCCACCCCCCTCCCCCTTAAACCCTCAATTTGTTTCTCAGAGTCACAGTCTCTCATGGTTTGTCCCCCCCTCTGATTTCCTCCAATTCATTTTTCCTTTCCTTCTCCTAATGTCCTCCATGTTATTCCTTATGTTCCACAAGTAAGTGAAACCATATGGTAATTGACTTTCTCTGCTTGACTTATTTCACTCAGCATAATCTCTTCCAGTCCCGTCCATGTTGATACAAAAATTGGGTATTCGTCCTTTCTGATGGCTGAGTAATATTCCATTGTATATATGGACCACATGTTCTTTATCCATTCATTTGCTAAAGGGCATCTTAGCTCCTTCTACAGTCTGGCGATTTTGGACATTGCTGCTATGAAAACTGGGGTACATATGGTCCTTATTTTCACTATATCTTTATCTTTGGGGGCAAATACCCAGTAGTGCAATTGCAGGTCATAGGGTAGCTCTATTTTTAATTTTTAAAGGAATCTCCACACTGTTTTCCAAAGCGGCTGCACCAACTTGCATTCCCACCAACAGTGTAAGAGGGTCCCCCTTTCTCCGCAGCCTCTGCAACACTTGTTGTTTCCTGTCCTGTTAATCTTTGCTATTCTAACTGATGTAAGGTGGCATCTCAATGTGGTTTTGATTTGAACTTCCCTGATGGCTAATGATGATGAACATTTTTTTCATATGCGGGTTAGCCATTTGTATATCTTCTTTGGAGAAGTGTCTGTTCTTGTCTTCTGCCCATTTTTTGACATGATTATATGTGTTTTTGGATGTTGAGTTTGAGGAAATTTTTATAAATCTTAGATGTCAGCCCTTTGTAGAGTCATTTGTGAATATCTTCTTCCATTCCATGTGCTGCCTCTTTGTTTTAACTTTTTTTTTCTTTGTTGTGCAGAAGGTTTTTATCTTTTTTTTTTTTTTTTTTTAAAGATTTTTTTTATTTATTTGACAGAGAGAAACACAGCCAGAGAGGGAACACAAGCAGGGGGAGTGAGAGAGGGAGAAGCAGGCTTCCCACTGAGCAGGAAGTCCAATGCGGGGCTTGAACCCGGGACTCCAGGATCATGACCTGAGCCAAAGGCAGATGCTTAACAACTGAGCCACCCAGGTGCCCAGAAGGTTTTTATCTTGATCGAAGCCCAGAAGTTCATTTTCGCTTTTGTTTCCTTTGCCTTTGGAGACATATCTTGAAAAAAAAATTGCTGTGGCTAATGTAGAAGAGGTTGAGTTCAATGACTAACACAAAAACATTGTATTATAATTTTTTGAGCCTATCCATTGAGCTTTTTATTTCAGTCATTGTATTTTTCAGTTCTAAAACTTGAATCTGGTTCTTCTTTACATCTTTTTTAATTTGCTGAGACTTCCCAGTCTTTCTTTTGTTTCAAGTGTGTCCATAATTGCTCATTGAAGTATTTTTATAATGACTGCTTTAAAATCCTAGTTGAATAATTCCAACATCTGTATCATGTTGGTTTTAACATTTGTTGATTATCTCTTCTCATTCAAATAGAGATTTACCTTGTTATTGGTAAAAGTGATTTTAAAAGAATCTTATCTTGGACATTTTGGTTATTGTTATCATGCTCTGAGTTTTATTTACATTTATTTATTTATTTATATTTTATTTATTTATTTTTTAAACTTTATTTATTTATTTGACAGACAGAAACACAGCAAGAGAGGGAACACAAGCAGGGGGAGTAAGAGAGGGAGAAGCAGGCTTCCCACTGAGCAGGAAGTCCAATGCGGGGCTTGAACCCGGGACTCCAGGATCATGACCTGAGCCAAAGGCAGATGCTTAACAACTGAGCCACCCAGGCGCCCCTTTATTTTTATTTTTGATGAAAGGAGACTCCCCTATGCCTTGAGTGAAAGAATGGCACTGCCCTCAGTATGGGAACATTTTTTTTAAGATTTTATTTATTTATATGACAGAGAGAAACACAGATAGAGAGGGAAGATAAGCACAGTGAGTGAGAGAGGGAGAAGCAGGCTTCCCACCAGGCAGGGAACCTGATGCGGGGCTTGATTCTGGGACTCCTGGATTATGACCTGAGCCAAAGGCAGACACTTAACCAATGAGCCACCCAGGCACCCCAGTATTGGAATATTTTTAATCTGATAACATACTTGTCTTACCCCCATGTTTTATATTTTCATGTTTTCTTATTACTCATTAGCATTTTTCAACTTCTATTTTATGAAGTTTCAGCATTTCTTATAAAGCATGTCTTGTGATGAACTCCCTCAGCTTTTATTTATTTGTCAAAGTCCTGAAAGACAACTTTTCTGAGTGAAGTTTTTTTGATTGGCAGTTTTTTTCTTTCAGCACTTTCATTATATCATCCTATTCTCTCCTGGTCTGTAAGTTTCTGCTGAGGTGTCTGCTGATAGTTTTACATGGTTTCCCTTAGATATGAAAAAATTTATTTCATGTGCTGCTTTTTAGATTTTCTTTTTGTCTCTGATTTTAGACAGTTTTATTATAACGTATCTTGAAGAATATTTTGGGGATTAAAATTGAAGATGACATATTAGCTTCTCAAACTTATCTAGGAGTATCTAAAGTCTCTCCCCAGATTTGAGAAATTTTCAGCCATTGTTTCTTTAAATAAACTTTCTGCTCTTCTGTCTGCTCCTCTCCTTCTGTGACTTCACTAATATATAGTTTAATTTTAATGGTATTGCATAAATTCACATAGGCTTTTTCATTCTCTTTCTCTTTGCTTCTCTGTATGATTTCAAATGGCCTCTTCCAGTTCTCTATTTTTTTTTTCCTTCTGCTTGGTCAAGTCTATCATTGAAGAGTTCTACTAAATTCTTCAGTTCAGTCCTTATAGTCTTCAAGTCTAGGATTTCTGTTTGATTTTTTTAATAGTATCTTTTTTGTTGTTGAACTTTTTTTAGGCATTATTATCTTAATTTCACTTAGTTTTGTGTTTTCTTGTAGTACATTGAGGTTCTTTGAGAGGATTATTCTAAATTCTTTGTTACAGTTTAGAGACCTTCATTTCTTTGGGGTCAGTCATTGGGATTTTCTTAATTTTCTTTTGTTGTGTCATGTTTCCTGCATTATTCATGATCTTTGTGGCCCTACATTTGTAGGTACACATTTGTGGATGTAAGCTTCTCTTCCAGTCCTTATGAACTGCCTTCACAAACAAAGCTCTTCACCAGTCAGCTTATACAGAGATTTTGGGAGGGCAGTCTGATGGCATCCAAAGGCATGCTTATGGTGGAGTTCTTAGGCAGCCATCTGCTGGGATGCGTCAAAAGCCTGGGACAGCAGTAGTCATCCTGGTGTTGGACTCCCCCAGAATCCTGGGTTTGCAAGTGCCCTGCTGTAGTCTGCACTCGTGGGCACTGGTTGGGATCCTGAGGCCATAGGAGCCACCCAGAATCAGAAGAGAGGCCCAGTCCTGGGGAGAACTAGGAACCGGGGCTTACAGGGTCTTATAGGTACCTGGTGCCATGGGAATCAGCTGGTAGTGAGGAAGGCTGGGAACCTGGGGTCACTAGATCTGCCTGGGTCTGTAGGAGCTGGAAGATACTAGAGTAGATTGGGAGGCAGTGTTCACAGGAGTCCTCCATGAGCCAAGGAAGCTGCCTGGAGTGGTAGAAGTCACCTGTGGATACTAAGCTATCCAAGTTATTGGCACAGGACAGTGCCCATGCTGGCCAGGAACCTGGGTTTACAGGGGACCTCTGAGAGCCCAGAACCAAAGAAGCCACGAAGTGCATGGCAGGTGCTTCAGGTTGCCAGAGTCAGAAGTTCTGGGGTGAGCTAAGGGCCTTGATTCACAGGGTCTCCTTCTCCAGGAACCTGGTACTAAGAATGGGGCCTGGGCCCACAGGAGATACCTGTGTTTGCTGGAGCTGGCAGGTGCCAGACTGAGATGTGGGTCTTAGTTCACAGAAGACTACCGGTAGCCTGTTGTCCCAGGAGCTGCCACAGGAGCCAGAGGCAGTATGACTCTCGGGCCCAGATTCTAGGGGCCTGCCAGAAGCCTGGTACCACAAACACACCTGGTACTGCCGGAGCTGACAGACACAGGATGAGCCAGGGGCCTGGGTTCCTGGGACCTGCTAGAGCTACCTGGGGCTACTGGAGTTGACAGGTTAAGCTGAGACAAAGGATTGGTGCCAACAATGCCATCTGGGGCCATTGGAGCTGCCTAGGCCCAAAAGAGCTAGTGGACACCAGTGGTGTTCCTCGAGGCAGCAAGCACCAGGATAAGTAGGAGCCTGAGCTCATGAGAGCCCACAGGGAGTCATCTAGGGCTGTAGGAATTGGCCTGCTGCTAGGGCTGGCGATTTGGAGTCCATCATGAAACCTGGCACATTTTACTGTCCTCTATGGGAAAAGTGTCTCTCTCTCTGCCCAGACTGGGGTAATAAGGGTAGTGTGAATCTATTTTTCTACCCTCCTTAACCTGTCCTTTCCTATTTCTGTGCTTCACCCAGGTGCTGTAATCCTTCAGTTGGAATCCTTGGCTCTTGTGAAGATATTTTTATGCATAGATACTTCTTCAAATTGATGTTTCTGTTGGAGGCGGGAGAGGTTGAAAGGTAGAAATTCCTATGCCACCATTTTGCTAATGTCACTCCAACCAACTAAATCTTTCCAACAATACACAGTCCTACTAATAAAAATAAAGCTGTGGAGTAGATGTTTCTTTCCCAAAAAGCAAAGATAGTTCAAATCTCAGCTTTGCCTCTTATTGGCTGCTGTTTCTTTGGATACCAGTATGGTCTGCGTCTCAATTTCATTATGTGCAAAATAGATGTCTGAATAGATGACCTTGGGTTCCCCTGATCTCCACAGATCTTACAACCAAAGCATAGTCTGTATTATTTGGCAAGATCTTTGCTTTCTATTTATAGAGAAAGTAAAGAGCTATATTAGAGAATCACAGTGTAGACTGGAAGGAAGAGTTTGAGGTCAACCAAAGAGGGTGTGTGATTTAGAATGGAGGCCACAGAGGAGTTAAGAGACATAAATTACAACTTTTCTTTACAGATTAACATAACCTTGTCATCTTTCTCTGTAATGTGGGATTTTATGTTAAAGAGCTTTTAAATCTGACTTCTGTCATGGAGACTAGAGGAAACAAAGCTAAAATAATTTTTTTTAAGAATAGGCATGGGGCAATGGACAAAGGAAAGAGGCAAGAAAAGCCCTAACAAAAAAATTCTTTTGTCAAATTGCTATGTTGTACACCTGAAATTAATGTAAGACTGTGTGTCAATTATCCTTCAAGTAGAGGCCACTGGCGGCTCAGTCAGTTAAGCATCTGCCTTCAGGTCATGATCTCAGAGTTCTGGAATCAAGTCCCATATCGGGCTCCCTGCTAAGGCAGGGAGATCTTCTTCTCCCTCTCCCTCTGTGATCTCTCTGCCTCTTGCTCTGTCTCAAATATATAAATATACATATTTATATATTATATATGTTTGAAATATATATATATTTCAACTAAAATGTTTTTAATTTAAAAATTGTTTAAATTTTGATTTCCCTTCAAATAAAAATTACAATACAATTACAGTATGTGCAGCCTGAAAGTTTCCTAAAGCTTGAAACAAAATGACACTAAATTCCTTTTCCTAATCTATTATTAATTAAAGTAGATAATTTCCATCACAAAAACAGTGTTTCTTCCTTCCATATCCCAGCATTGTGCCTAAACTCCCGCAATCCTGAAAATGTTAACTTCATGAATGGGAGATATTTAGTTTGTATCTCTAGAATAATGATGTAGCAAATAAGGAATTAGACTTTTGAGGATTGTTCATATGGGGATGCTGAATCCAATGTAAGTTTTAAATCAAGGATAGAACAATAAAAATAAATGATTTGCGGTGGCAATCCTAAAGCATCTTTGCAGATTCACTGTTGCTTTCAAATTGGGAGTCTGTCGTAATCCTCAGTAAATTGAAAGTGATTCCTTTTGGTTCAGAGCCTCTGGATCAGATATGAAAAGAATTGTAAAACCTGGTGGACCCTAAGATAGTGCGGTCTGTTAAAGAAATCGTTCACACGTACATTCAGAACAGTATCAACCGAGAGTTACCTGATGGCTCAAAATGATGACATCTGTTTTGATCGCTCTGCACTCTCAAAAGTGAACTCATTAGGTCTCTTGATGAAATAAATGGTAAATACATCGAAGAGGAGATACTCCATTTACAATATGCCTGCAATGGGTCAGTTGCAATGTAAAATCACCATTTAAGTCTTATGTTGCCTTTTAAGATATAATTCTTCTATTTATACAGAAGTAAATTTGTCTAAGATCATATTGGAAATAAGTGGAGCAGGGTTGAGACATGAGATCAGGTTTCTCTGGTGCAGTCAGCACTAGCTTTTGCTGGAAGACCCCATGAGGTCTAATTCCTAGAAATAAAAGCTTATTCATCTTACTATTAAATTAATTAACTTCAGGTGAACCAGTTACTACCCTCTGCCTTTTCTTGGCCTAAAAAGAGTAGGCATGCTCCGATGCTCAGTTAATTAATGTTTCTGAGTTGCTTTGAAGCCTTCTTTAAGCATTAATGGAAATTTTATCTTTTTATAAATATAGTAGATATTATGAGGGTCCTTTTTGCTTTGAGGAAGAGGATTGTAACTATTTAAAACTGAAGTTCAAGTCCACTTACAATTCAATATGCTATTCTTAGACGTGTCTCCACAGAGTTCAACATCACTTGGATCCAAAATTTTATCTGAAGATAAGTAGTGAACTGGGTGCTTTACAAAATGCTAAGAAAACTCAAAATATAATGATAAATTTTAGCAACCAACCTATTTTGTCAGTGTTAGTGTGGCCACAGATGCTCATTAATGTGCTCAAGGATGTGCTTACAGGTTTTCCTGATTTTAACCCTTATTTTCACTGGCCTCTGAGCATGTTAATGTTACATGAAAGCTTACAGAATAATACTTGATAACTAGTCTATAATTTTGTTAATCTGGAAATCTCAGTGCATGTAATCTAACTCTTAACAAAAATCTATTAATTAAATCTGACAACTCGTAAGGGGAAATTTAAAACAAGGGTATTGCTCACAATGGGCTGTTTTATGCCATCGTAATAAGTTAAGGCTTAATCCTAATGGATTAACAAAGCAAAGGCTGATTTCCTGCTCACACTACACATTCATTGCAGTTTGGTGGGGGACTTGATCCACATTTTCAGGCAGGGACTCAGGGACTCCACCATCCTGTAGCTTCACCATCTAAAATCCAGTAATCTTAGTAACTATGGCATGGCCAAGGGGAGCTGGGAAGTCTTGAATCTCTCTGTTTTTTTGTTGCTTCATCCCTGGAAGTCACACAGGTCACCCAACTAACATTTCCTTGGCCAGAACCAATCACAAGGCTCTGCCTAACTTCTAGGACACCAGGAAATATAGGGAAGTAAGTGGAATGTTTGGTGAAGTTTATTGTTGTTACCCAAAACAGGAATAATTTAAGCATCAATTGTGTGCAACGAGCTACCTTTTAAGAACCCAATAAAACATTTATTCTTGAGAGTCACCGCTAGCCACTCAGGTCATTCTTACACACATTTATTAAATTCACTTGTGAATGGCATGTTATTTAAGACATTCTACAATGCCATAATCTGTGTGGTTTTCTTATGACACAGGTTGTAACAATTCATATTACAATGTGAAAAATCAAGACTTTTAGAGAACAACTAAGACTCTTAATGCAACCAAGCTAGTAAGTGATGAAATCGTGATTTCTTAAAGGGGACTTTCTGAATATGAGCTACTTTATTTAATCTAAAATGGGATTCCTTCATATCATAACATACTTAGATCTATGCAGGCCTGAAGAAAGTCAGCATAGATATTTTCCTTCCCAAGCACCAGTTCCTTTCTGGATTAAAATAACTACTAGATCTCACCACAACATTATAATAACTGCTTCTTTCTTAAACCCTGAAAGGAGAATATCCAACTATTGTGATTCTAGAAACATATAACATCACATATAAGAAACTGAGTTTCAGTCAGAAAATGATGTCAAGTACGTGGTCCTTACATCAAACTAGATCTTTAGAAATAACAAAGACTTTTATATAAGCCAGTGTTTCTTCTGGTGTTTAATATTTTTACTTTCCCAAACCCTGTATCTGAAAACTCAAAATGTCTAATCATTTTCAAAGTCTTTCATGTAGAAATACAAAGGACATGGTATTTTGCTTTAAACTCATCCTTGATGGGGCGCCTGGGTGGCTCAGTTGGTTAAGGGACTGCCTTCGGCTCAGGTCATGATACTGGAGACCCGGGATCGAGCCCCACATCAGGCTCCATGCACGGCGGGAAGCCTGCTTCTCTCTTTCTCACTCCCTCTGCCTGTGTTCCCTCTGTAGCTGTGCTTCTTACTGTCAAATAAATAAAATCTTTAAAAAAAATTTAAAAAAAAATAAATAAATAAACTCATCCTTGGGAATCCACAGGATACTGTAGCTAGAATGTGGGAAATGAAAATGTAGTTGTATGCCATGTTTGAAAGGTGTGAAATTCAGACAAACTCAGAGCTTTTACTCTAATAAAAGAAAAATATTTATCATTTTAATTTTGACAGGCTTATTCCCCAAACTATTATATTCTATTTACTTCCAATAATTTCTTAAAGACTAAATTGTGTTTTAAAATAATGGTTAGGGGACACATTGGTGGCTCAGTTGGCTAAGCATCCGACTCTTGATTTTAGTTCAGGTCATGATCTCAGGATTATAAATTTGGGCCTCACATGGAGCTCTGAACTAAGCATGGAACATGCTTGGGATTTTCTCTCTCTCTCTCCACCCCCTCTCTTTTTCTTTCTCTAAAAATATTAAAAATAATTTTTTTTAATTAAAAGGGTAAAATAAAATGATTATTAGGGGCAGGCTTTATAACGACATATCAATCACTTCAAAACACTGATACAAAGAACTGCCAAGAAATCAATATTTTAAATATATTTTGAGTTTAAGTTATTTCTCCTTGAAACATTAGAAATGTCAGTTTCTCATGATTAGAAATGTCAGTTATTCCCTGTTTTGTTTACTTTGGTTCACAAATCAGATTGTTTCCAAAGCCCTAGAAGATAGATATCCAAAGTCTGACGTTAATAGTTCACTTATCTAGAGTCCAACTGCCTAGTAACCTCAATCCAAAATCCAGAAAAACAAAAAGATCCCAGGCCAGGTAAATTATAAAACACAAAACACTATAAAACATAAAACATAGTCATTTACTTAAGGAGGATCTCACCTGGAACACACTCGTGCCCCTTGTTCATATTTTCGATAAAATTTTACTCTACGCAAAAATTGATTTACCAATTCAATGAAATGGAGGCAGGAAATTTTAAAAAGAAAGAAGGAGAGAGTGCCTGGGTGGCTCGGTCCCTTAAGTATCTGCCTTTGGCTCGGTCATGATCCCGGGATGGAACCCCACATCAGGCTCTTCATTTAATTACTTCTCCCTCACCCTTTGCCTGGCACTCCCCCTGCTTGTGCTCTCTCTCTCTCTGTGTCATATAAATAAATAAGATCTTAAAAAAAAAAAAAAAAAGGAAAGAAGGACCTTACAGAAGCAGGGAGGTGCCAATTTTTTGTATCTCTCTCTCTCTTTTTTTTAATCTCTTTTACTGTTGCCCATGTGATTGTAGTCAGAGTCTGAGTCAAAGATGGGAGGCCGAGACTTGTATCTAATGTAAAGTGCAATTTTTGCCCCTCAATGTTGCTATCGTGGCAGGATGCTTTGGTACCAGTGTGGTGCCAGGAAAGGGGGTAGAGGTGAATAACATGCACTGGGCACTAGGGCTTACAGGATGCTTTGGGTTGAAGAAGGGAAGTAGGCATGAGAGGGCTGAAATGGCACAGAGTAAACAAAGTCAACCCACCAAATTCATAATTTTTTTTTCCTTAGGATGCATGTGTGTACATGTGTCTGAGTGACAGAGAACATCATTTTATGACCTCCCATTTTTCAGCATTTATTCCATGTTTTTGACTGCCTTTTCATGTTTGTTTTCATTGCCTTTAAAGTTGCTCCGCATCAGAGAACATTTACTATCCATAACTGGGTTCAGTCCTACTTTTTGGCAGGGATCCAAAAAGGAGGGAAAAAAAATGAAGAAGAAATTGTTCATTTTGAGAAATTAGCATCTACTTTCCCCATACAAAACTATCTCCATCAATTTACCAAACATTTACTGAGAACTTCCTGGGCCCCAGATACTTGCTGAGGGTTACAGAAGCAAGATCTGAAAAAGATTTCCTCTCCTCAAGTACTTCACTGCATAGTAAAGGAACTTACACTTCTAAAATGAGTCAGAGGTACATTAATTCATTATAGATTTAACAATCTGTTCTATCAGAAAATATGATTCATAACCCAGAAATGACAAAATAAAATTATTAGGTGTTCTTCCAGTGAAGCGCTGAGCTGACTTTACTGACTGGGCTATTTTATGATTCTGTAAGGGCAGAGATTGGTATAGATTTTGTTCGGCGGAGATGCAAATAATTTCTGTCTGGTGGAAAGTAACTCTACAAGTTTATTTCTCCTTGAGACATTAACTAGTTACATAATCTACATACCTTATCTTGACATTCCTTTATTAAATCGCACATGTATCTACGACAGTGGTGAGCTGGAGCCAGTTCAGACTGGCTCAGGATAATCAACTGTAACATTTATAGAAACTTTGTTTTGTTTTGTTTTTTGTTTTTAAGATTTTATTTATTTATCTGACAGAGAGAAACACAGCTAGAGAGGGAACACAAGCAAGGGGAGGGGGAGAGGGAGAAGCAGGCTTCCCACCGAGCAGGGAGCCCAATGCGGGGCTCCATCCCAGGATTCCGGATCATGAACTGGGCCGAACACAGATGCTTAACAACTGAGCCACCCAGGCGTCCCAGTTTACAGGAATTTTAAAAGCTCATTAATTCTACATTGGTCATCTAAGATCAGTCATGGTGAGATAATTTGTACTACAAAAACTGGAAGACACTACCGATCAGGGTTTTTGCTTGTTTGCTTCCTGGAAAACCAGCTGAACCAATTTTAATGTGTTATTGGTTTCCTCATTAATTGATGAGTTAAATACAATTAATGATTAAATAAAATATTTGACCTATATTCATTTTATGTCTTTATAACAGCCCTGATGTCTAGCCTTTTGAAAAGTATGTTTTAAGATTTGGCATCAGTTGCCTTTCTCAGAAAGTATTTAGCCATCATTCCATTATGTAAATGAAGAACTTGATTTTCACATTCACTGGAACAAATCCACAGAGATAGCTCAATGTGGTCTGCTTTAGGATGACAATCTAAAAGGCAACAACTGCAACAATTCAGTCAAATAAAGGGAAAGAACAGGCAAAATACTATACAATTCTCATACTTGATAAGTATTTGAATGTCCTAAAGTCACCAACTTGACTACAAAGTAGGCCTCATTTCCTTTTTTTTTTTTTTTTTAAGATTTTATTTATTTTACAGAGAGAAACACAGCCAGAGAGGGAACACGAGCAGGGGGAGTGAGAGAAGGAGAAGCAGGCTTCCCGGCGAACAGGGAGCCCGATGTGGGACTCGATCCTGGGTCTCTGGGATCATGACCTGAGCTGAAGGCAGTCGCTTAACCAACTGAGCCACCCAGGTGTCCCTGTCTCATTTCCTTTTAATGTATGGGTTGATTGGTAGGAAATTACTGATTTCAGTGTGTTCCAGATATTTCTGAGGATTCTACTTACTAGTTCAACTGAGACTCTGGAAGTAAATTCAAATCTTAACTTTTCAGAAAAGAAATAACTACTTAACTTATAAAGAGCTATGTTGGTCTCTTATTCAAAGGTTCAAATACACTGTCAGTCCGGTTTAGTGATGATGATTCACTTTCCATTTTTACAGAACAGTTTAAAAATAGCACTTTGAAGAACAAAAAAAAATTGTGTGGAATAACCAGATATTGGCATTATTATTCTCATTTTACAGATAAAACACACACGCACACATGCATGCACATACACACACACCCCACACACAAAGGTCCAGGCCTGCTCTTGGGAAACTTTACACACTTTACTGGGCAACTCCAAAGTGAATTGGCTGCAGCATTCTCCACAAAATGTAGAAAATAGAATAGAGACCACCTCAAATTAACAGAAAAGAGTTTTTATAGCACAAAGTTAAAAAGTATGCAAACAGTATACATACAAGCATCATAATCAAAGGACCAAGAGTGAAACTAGAGTTAGGTCCTTAAATTGTTTTATTTTCCATGCATATTCAGCTAACAACCCATAATGGCCAACTTTGGCAAGCAGAGAAAACACTGGGTGATTCAAAATCCTTAAGTTCATGTGTGTGGATTTTTAATTTGCAGATTTGCCATCAAGCAAGTTCTTGGTTCTTGACAGAAGTAGCAATGTTCTTCAGCCACAAACTAAATTAAGTACATGGATTTCTTTATAGTTTGGCCATTTGGCAGCCATTCTATTTTTTTTTCCATTATGAGGTTTTGCTCTTGTTTTTACATCATCAGTTAAATTTTGTTTTAAGTCACTGTTGTGTTTTTCACAGTTGGATGTTAATTGCGGCTTTTGAAATAACTGGAGTTGAATCATTTCAAGGCTTTCAATGAGCAAAAATGGTTTTGGTAGCAAAGGTAATTTCAGGGAAGCTCTTTTATGAGGACTTTGCAGTTTAAGATTATACAAAGCTTTTGAGGGAAAAAAAGCTCAGTGAAGGTAAGTTTAGCTAAAACACTCTTTTTTTGTTTCTCTTTGCACATGGAAAAGACAGTTATCATAATGCCAACTTCATAGAGAGCCCTGAATAAAATAATTGTCCTTGGAGTGAAAGTGTATGAATTTTAACATTAAATCAAAATAGAGAATAAAATTAATCATAAGAACTATTTTCTTTATTTTCCCATGAAAATGCAAATCTGACTTTAATTTAACATCATGATTGCTTAGATTTTGTCACTTTCTTGATTGACTTTGGGAACAAAGTGAAAGAAATAGGAAATAAAACTTGGATCTGATTGTGTCTATCAAAAAGGCCTCAAGATAAGACTTTACTCTGAGGATAACAATAAAAAATCCAAGGGGATCTTTGCATTTTTCTCCACTTGGCTAGGTTGAACTACATTTCCCAGAACTCCCTTCCTTTCCAGTTAAGATAGTCCATGAGACAAATTGTCATGAGATTGAGAAGGAAGAAGAAAAGCAGCAGCCATCTTGGAGCTCAAACACTTTGCTGATTTGCTGACTCATCTCATTGGTGTGAAGTACAGCTGAGTCTACAATTCTTCTATCTGTCCCTCCATGCTCCTTCTGTTTCTCTGACTCCTGGGCCATATGTGAGTGTTTAGTTCTGTAAGTAATGGCCTGACCTCTGCAAAATACCCGCATCAACACCAACATTAGAAGCAACAAGAATTGACATGGATTTCAGTCCTTTCTTGGGGTGTATTAACTCATGCTTTTGAGCTCTCCTTTGCTGTTGGTCTCACCCACTTTACATTAATCTTCCCTTCCTCTCTGTTTACTCTGAAGACACTAAACTGCAGCACCAGATATGAAGAAAACAGCCTTTCAGGTACTGCTTAACCAGCTACATAAGGCCAAATCCTAAATATATATCCTAGTGTCTATGCTTCTCTGGTTGGGCCCTGAATGACACAGTGCTCCTTCAGAAATAGAGAAGCACTTAAACAGTAGAATAAATGTGAATACAAGATTTTTAACATAATTGTCAAACATATCAGAGGCATGGCCTACTAACGACAGTTGCCCATACCCCTAGTTGAATCCTACTCCCTCATCTCTCATGTAAAAGACAAGCTGAAAAAACATACAACACCAGGTACTCTGAGGTGAATACCAATAGATCCTAGGTGAGACAAAGGGACTCTAGAACTACTTATCTATTCCACACTTGGGCAAACAGAAGGCTTGGATAGAGCCAACCCTGTTAAATATGATAAGATGAAGAGAAATAGCAGATAACTATGTAAAAATTCAGGTAAAGAAAAATAGAGGAAAGAAACTCAATTACATAAGACAGATAAACAATCCAATATGGAGAAACGTAGAAAATATTCTACAACAGGTTTTTTTCTTTTATATAGAAAAATTTAAAAAGAAAATGGAGTCAAGGAAATAAAATGAGACATTGCACCAACAGAATGTGATGAATAATGCAGAGCTAAGTCAGTCAAGTAAGGACAAAACACTATTCTACTATAAAACTAATATACAAACTAGAAGCAAGAAATGCCATAAGAATGGCTAAAACCTAACTAGAAGCATAGATGGAAAGTTCAAGATAATCGCCTATCAGCAGAAGAAAATAAGAGTAATACAATTCCATTTAAAAAAGATAACAGACAAGATATAATGGGAAACAATAGAACTTAAGAGTATTTAATGAATATGAAGTTGAGAGGATCAAGTATAGAAAAGGTACACAATGATGTAATAGGATAGATTTTTCCAAAAATAAAAGAACTGCTAAATTTGGATCTTAAAAGAGCATCTCTAGAATTTGCTGATATAAAATCATTAACATTGGAGCATACCTTGGTGAAGCTAGTAAATTTCTAGGATAAATGATTATTCAGATGTATAGACAGAAATATCACAGTACAAACAAAGATTTTGGAGAAAAGGCCGTCTAAAAGGGAATCCATCTGGGGAAGACCTATTCACAGCAACCCTCAAGCCAAGAGACAATAGAATAATATCTACAGATTCCCAGGAGAAGGAAAAGTTACCCAATATATTGTTGGAGACTCAAGTATGACAAACAGATGACAAACAAAAGAAAACTTATGACATATTAGGAAATCTGGTACCCCTGGTCTCACATGACCAGTCTCAGACTTTAGGTTACTTGCTTAGCCTCTGGGATAAGGAAATATCTCTATGAGAGGCTAAAACACTCTATTTCAGGAATTCATTTACTTTCTGAATTGATCTGTGGATAACAATTAACTCAAAATGCTAGATCCAAAGTCTGCTTTTCTAAGTAAAATTTTAGGAGCCTGAGATAGTTGCTTAAGTCCCACTATGCATTTGGATGGGCTTACTTACTAGGAGAATTTCAGCTATGTTCTTAGAATTTAATACATCTAAACTTTTGTGTTTTTAAAAAATCTTTTACTCAAAAAAAAAAAAAAACCTTTTACTCAGTATTTTTAATTGACTTCACTGTGAAGGCCTATGACTATCTATATAACCAAATCATCAGAAGTGTCCAGCTATTTTGTTTTTCAACCAAGAGATCTGAGATACATGAAAACTTTTCAACCTCACTAGCAAAAAATCAATATAATTTTAGGAAAAATAATATGCTAATTTTATGCACAAATTAGGAAGATAAAAATCATAGTTTTCTTGAAGTAAGTCTGGAGTTCTCCAATATTCTTAGAAATTTAATTCAGTATAGTATTTCTGGAAATAAATTTGAGAACTGAATTATCTCAAGATCTTTCTAAAAATGAGAATGATTTCCTCTGGGCTCTAATTTACTTTTATACCATAAAGTTTAATGTAATTGCAAGTTAAATCATTAGTTTTGAAGGTGGTACCCAGTGAGTTATGAGATAACCCAAAATGTAGATTTCTCAAAGGAAATATCTAGGAACTTGTTACACAACTCTAAAAATTCTTCAAGCTATCAAGAAGATATAAACAGGTTCAAGAATTGGTTAGTTGTGAGGATCAACAAAGAGATTTTTTAGAGAGAACTGATACCATGCATGAGATCTTCACTGATCCCCGCCCACAGTCATATACACACTGGTTTAGGGATGGGTAGAGCTCTCCTTTCTTCAAGTCTGGAGATTGGGGTGGTAACGGGACCCTACATGAGTTTGACAATTCTTCTAGAATTTGGGAAGGACAAGTGGACTGGCATCTGATTTTTGCCAAGCAAGAGAGTGAGCAGATGGACTGACAAGCAGAGTGCAGAATGAAAAGGAGGTTCTATTTTGGGTTTGCCTGCTTCTAGGATGGATTTGAACAAAGTATGCACCAGTGTTGACTGTGGACCATACGTAGGCCAGCCCAGGAAGAAAGAGCCCGGAGCTATTTTGACTTACTCTCAAGAAGACTACCTAGATGAGCTGTAGGGATCCAGCTGAGAAGGTCTACATGGAATAGACAATGGAAGAATCAAGGACTAAAGGTTAAGTATCTGTCAGAGAAATAGAATTTATCAAGATCAGTTGAGTTGTAGTTAGAGAATCTTAGTAGGAAAGTTTTGAAAACCCCATGAGAGGCACATATGATAGAGAGGTCAGTTTTTCTGACATATCTATAAAGCCCCAAAAAATATTCCAATAATACCAAGCCAGAACTTTCCACTTCCATTCTATGGAAATGTCCCTTAAGAATTACTGGCAAGTTGGGGCATAAATAGAAGAAACTAGATATCCTAGTGCCTGAAACCAGGTACTGATTCTCTACAAATTATGGAACATGGAACATTATAGTTGAGAACAGATGAGATTTAAACAAAAATGGATGCACAATTAATATATCATAATTTCTAATTCAAAGCTATAATTTGCACAGGACCATCTATTATTCAAGAGAGACTAGAAAATCACTGGGCTGTCAGAGGTTTTATCCAGTAAAAAGGGAAAACATTCCCCTGAGTAAAAAATTCAAAATGGCAGTGGGAAATTAAAAGTTATAAGCATTTTTGAACTTTTTTTTTTTATTGTTACAAAATTTTTTTTTCCAGTGTTTCAAGATTCATTCCCCATTCCTATACACCCAGTGCTCCACGCTTTAGGTGTCCCCAGTACCCACCACCAGGCTCTCCCATCCCTCCACCCCCCTTCCTCCAAGTACCTCAGTTTTTTTCTGTGTTCAAAGTCTCTGTTGTTTCGTTTCCCTCCCTAGATTACCCTAGTTCCCATTTGCTTTCCTTCTGCCACTGTCCTCCAGTTTGCCCCTCATGCACTACAAGTAAGTGAAACCATGCGATACTTGACTTTCTCTTCTTGGCTTATTTCACTCAGCATAATCTCTTCCAGTCCAGTCCATGTTACTACAAAAGTTGGGTACTCATCCTTTCTGACGGAGGCATAGTATTCCATTGTATATATGTACCACATCTTCTTTATCCATTCATCTGTTGATGGGCACCTTGGCTCTTTCCACAGACTGGCGATTGTGGCCATTGCTGCGATGAACATTGGGGTGCATATGGCCCTTCTTTTCACTACATCCGTATCTTTGGGGTAAATGCCCAGTAGTGCAATTGCAGGGTCATAGGGTAGCTCTATCTTTAATTTTTTAAGGAATCTCCACACTGTTTTCCAAAGCGGCTGCACCACTTTACATTCCCACCAACAGTGTAAGAG
>PITA01028201.1:0-19734 GCA_004023965.1 Spilogale gracilis
AAAAAAAAAAAAAAAAACAAATAAATAAGAAGGTCCTAATGGGCCTTAAGTTGCTCAAAGCCTCTAATCATGACGGTCACTGGCCCTCTTATCCAAGGTCAAGACTGAGATAAGAACTAGATATGTCAGGTCATTTGCTTCAAGTTTATGTTTGTATCCACGGTTTTTCATAGAGCTAAGCATCTGTGAAAAAAGGCTTGAACTTTGTCCATTGGCTGTGGCACAGCATGGGGCTGCAGTGGAGGCAGTAAAGGGAAGAGGGAATTTCTCCTTTAGGAGTAAGTCTGGCCTGGCATGCAATGAAGCAATAGCGTGGGAGGGTCTGAATGCAGTATGGCCCCTGGCCCACTACCTGGGTGGTATGTAAGCTGTTTCATGAAACCCTGTAACATTCTTGCATCCAGACTCTGTTTTGTGAGACCCCAACACACACACACACACACACACACACACACACACACACACATATCACATCACATCACATCACATCACATCACAGAAGATAGAGGATGCCTCCTTCTTACTACACTTAAGACTTAGTGTAAAAAAAAAAAGAAAGAAAGAAAAAAAGACTTTGCGTAACAGAGGTCAAGATGAAAGACCTGGGTCTGTCCTTCATGTCAACACTGGCCAGCCTCCATAAAGTCAGTTGCTAGCAAAAGTATCACAGTAACCTGCAAGCACCTTGGTCATCAAGGCCAGCAGCAGGTAGCTGGTTCTGGTTCTGTGTAAGACATGGGGACTCTACGCTAGAGGGAAGGGGCACAGAGGTAGGACAGGACTTTGCACCATGGAGGCTAGGTATACAACCGATGAGATTTGGGAATTAACACAAACTTGTCGATAGACACAAGACAGAGCAACACATCTATATTTGGAGCAATTACAGCTTTCTTTTTCTTGATTGCTATCAATCAGGAGCTACACTTACTAACTTTCATTAAGGTCATTTTTAGCTCACAAATGGAAAAGCATAAAATTTTTTTTAAGAAAAAGTTTCTTCTCATTCTGCATAGATTCTTGTTTTCTATCTTAATTTCACAGCCCTGCCCAGTCTTTCTCAAGTTATTTTTATCTTGCTTTTGTTGATTCTTATACAACAAGAATGTTGGCTCAGCTGGACAGAATCATTCTTCAGATGCCCATGTCCTGGCCTCTCACAGACCTCATGGCTTCACCCCTTGACAGGGCACTGTGGTTGGTGAAACAGGCTTCTGGTCCACATTCTAACTGAGAATGATTGCTCAAAACATACATTTGGTAGCCTTAGCCTAATCCTCCAAATGTCTAGTCACAGGCCACCAAACCAGGCAGGATGAAGAAATCACAAGAAATAGAGAGTTTCCTATCCCCCAAAAAAGGGTGAAAGGAAGCTAAGGTACCCTCAGGTTGAGGTGAGAAATTCGGTGTCTTCCCCTCCCACTCTTCAAAAATTTAAAAAGTTGCCTTTTTGGGGCACCTGGGTGGCTCAGTCGTTAAGCATCAGCCTTTGGCTCAGGTCATGACCCCAGGGTCCTTGGGATCGAGCCCCACATCAGGCTCCCTTTTCGGTGGGAGCCCTGTTTCTCCCCTCTCACTCCCTCTGCTTGTGTTCCCTCTCTAGTTTTCTCTCGCTCTGTCAAATAAATAAATAAAATCTTCAAAAAAAAAAAAAAGAAAAAAAAGCTGTCTTTTCCATCAAAGGAATAAAAACAGAAAGAGAGAGCTGCAGGATGGCAGGCAACCCTGAATTTCAGCGGCGAACAAAAACTAGCCAGTTTGTCAGCCAAAGGTACAGGAAGCAAGGTAAGGAGAAATGGAAGACGGTTTTCCCTACCTAGCAGTGAAAAGGGTAGAGAGGGTGAACACCGGCAGGAAGAGAAAGCAGGTAGAGTAAAGAGAGGAGAGCAAGAGGGAAATGGAGCATAGTGGAAGGAGGGGAGAAGGTGCTTTTGGTGTGACCATTTTTATACACGGGACTTGCAGAAATCTTATATAAAAGAAAAGAGTATTCATAACAATTTTCAAAGAACCAATATGGTAGACCCACTCCTTCCATACCTAGCAATCTCTGTAGCAATTGCTAACTTGTGTAGAAAGCAGAACTACCCATAATTGAATTCAAATTTTATTAATAGCAGAACTACCCAATATCATGAATTTCACAGATCCCCATCTAATATATGAATTCAAACTTCTGTGTCTATGGAAGTCATGGTGTGGTGCAGGAGAAATAGGGCAGCACACATCCTATGGATTCTGATGATCCCATGGGATATGTATTGAGATCAGGCTATTATGATCCATTATCCCACTTGTAGATGGTGTAGAATGGTTACTCAATCACATGTATTACCTGATTTTAAACTAAATGCTCTCTATGTTTACACTACTTACATAAATATTGCTTTGGTCGTTAAAAGTCAGCAAATTAGTATTCTGGATTGGGATAGAACAGACTATCTGGAACAAATAAGATTGTTTTCAGTCAAATGTGTTTTGTCAGCTGTGTGATTCCCTAGTGGAGCTAGAGGCCAAATCCATGTCTTCCCCTTTTTTTTCTCATTTAAATCAAGTGCCCTCTATAACACCCATCATTCATTTAGTGTATCCCCCACCCACCTCCTTCCTTCAACCCTCAGTTTTTGTTCTCTATAGTTAAGAGTCTCTTATGGTTTTTCTCCCTCTTTCTCTCTCCCTCTTTCTTTCTCTCTCTCTTTTGCCCCTTCCCATATGTTCACCTGTTTAGTTTCTTAAATTCCACATAACAGTGAAATCATATGGTATTTGCCTTTCTTGGATGGACATATTTTGCTTGGCATAACACATTGCAGTTCTGTCTACATCATTGCAAAAACAAGATTGCATGATTTTTGATGGCTGAGTAGTATTCCATTGTATATACATACCACTTCTTCTTTATCCATTCTTCTGTCAATGGACATTTGGACTTTTTCCATAGTTTGGCTATTATTGATAATGCTTCTACAAACATTGGGGTGCATGTAGCCCTTTTAATCTGTATTTTTGTATCCTTTGTGTACATACCCAGTAGTACAATTGCTGAGACATAGGGTAGTTCTATTTTTAACTTTTTGAGGAAACTCCATACTGTTCACCAGAGTGGCTGTACCAGTTTGCATTCACACCAACAGTGCAAGAGGATTCCTCTTTCTCTGCCTCTTCACCAGCATATGTTGCTTCTTGTGTTGTTAATTTTAGCCATTCTGACACATGTGAGGTGGTATCTCACCATGGCTTTAATTTGTATTTCCCTGATTATTGGTGATGTTGAGCACCTTTTCACATGCCTGTTGGCCATCTAGAGGTCTTCTTTGGAGAAATGTCTGTTCATGTCTTCTGCCCTTTTCTTAACTGGATTATTTGGTTTTTTGGTGTTGAGTTTGAGAAGTTCTTTATAGACTTTGGCTACTAACTTTTCTTTTTTAAAGATTTTTATTTATTTATTTATTTGACACAGAGAGATCACAAGTAGGCAGAGAGGCAGGCAGAGAAAGAGGGGGAAGCAGGCTCCCCGCTGAGCAGAGAGCCTGATACAGGACTCGATCCCAGGACCCTGAGATCATGACCTGAGCTGAAGGTAGAGGCTTAACCCTGTGAGCCACCCCAGCGTCCCTGGCTACTAACTTTTAACAGATATGTCATTTGCAAATATCTTCTCCCATTCTGTAGGTTGCCTTTTAATTTTGTTGATTATTGCCTTCACTGTGCAGAAGCATTTTATCTTGACGAAGTCTCAGTAGTTCATGTTTTTCCCTTGCCTCCCTTGATGTGTCTAGTAAGAAGGTGCTGTGGTTGAGGTCAAAGAGATTACTTGTTGTGTTCTCCCCTAGGATTTTGACGGTCTCCTGTCTTATGGTTAGTTCTTTCATCCATTTTGAATTTGTGTATGATCTAAGAAAGTGGTCCAGTTTCATTCTTCTGCATGTTGCTGTCCAGTTTTCCCAACACCATTTGTTGAAGAGACTTTTTTCCATTGGATATTCCTTCCTGATTTGTCAAAGACTAGTTGACCGTCTAGTTGTGGGTCCATTTTTGGGTTTTCTATTCTGTTCCATTGATCTATCTGTTTTTGTGCCAGTACCATAGTGTCTTGATGATTAGAATTTTGTAATATTGCTTGATGTCCAGAATTGTGATGCCTCCAGCTTTGCTTTTCTTTTTCAAGATTGCTTTGGCCATTTAGGGTCTTTTGTGGTTCCATACAAATTTTAGAATTATTTGTTCTAGCTCTGTGAAAAATGCTGGTGGTTTTTTTTTTTTTAAGATTTTATTTATTTATTTGACAGAGAGAGAGAGACAGAGAGAGAAGGAACACAAGCAGGGGGACTGGGAGAAGGAAAAGCAGGCTCCCTATAGACCAGGGAGCCTGATGTGGGTCTTGATCCAAGGACACTGGGATCATGACCTCAGCTGAAGGCAGACACTTAATGACTGAGCCACCAAAAGCACCCCAGTGCTGGTGGTATTTTGATAGGGATTACACTAAATGTGTAGAGTGATTTGAGTAGTACAGCCATTTTAACCAATTCATGTCTTCTTGAAGACCATGGGCTGAGTCTGCCACACAAGGGAAACAGGACTGATGTTACAGAACTCCTGACCTCCAGCAGGTATCTTTCCAGTTCTAGTCCGTCTTGTTCTGAATTCTTGGAACCCACCCTTGACATCTCCTGAGTTCTCTGACCCTTCATTTTCAGCAGCTTCCCCTTGCTACCCCATTTCTGACCATGCGTCTTTGCTAGTGACCCTCATTGGAGGCTTCCTACCACACCCTTCACACAACAATTTTCCTTCAGCAACTGCTGCTTGGAGGTCTTCTCCCCTGGTTTGCACAACATCTATAGGCTTCCATGACAATGCAGTGCTCTCGACTACCTGATCAATAAAAGTCATACCAAATAAATTGTAATAGCTTTGTTGTCCCCAAAACTAATTTTGACCATTTTTCTTCATGTCTTTTAGGAATCCCAAGAGACCCCCCCCTGAAATTACACAAACAAGTGTCAAACTCATACTCATAGGGTTCAGTAGGTAACAAAAATGATTAAAACAAATGGAGAGTGAGACAGTAGGACATAATGGGGAGTGAGGCAAACTAGAGCACATGCCCCATCTCATGAAGGTACAGCCGAAACTCAGCTTGAACCAATTGTTATGTGGGAACAAACTAGGGCCCACTCATTAAAGATCTATTCATTTTTTAAGAAATCTAATTTTTTTATTGCTGGCAACTAATTAAAACTCTCTCTCTCTCTCTCTCTCTCTCTGTGTGTGTGTGTGTATATATATATATATATGCGCGCTGTACATACCAACACAATGTGGGACAAAGGAAACACATCTGTAACCCCAGTTTGTGACATGTGACATGTGGGTCAATAATAGAAATGTCAATAGGGCATTGGCCTGTGAATCTGTGATGGGTGGGAGCAGTCAGATAATGACTATGGACAACCTCATGACTCTCCAGCTTCTATCATATTCTGATGATTCTGATGAGGAAGCTACACACTATTATTTGCTTTTCTCCTCCTGGTAAGGTAAAAAAAAAAAAAAAAGAAAGAGAGAGATCAGTAATGTATTTTGGGGGCATCTCAATCAGGCTATATAACCCTGAACTAAATTCTGGTTCTAAAGTCACATGTTGCCAGAGAGAAACTAAATTCCTATCTCTGAACCCAGGGAGTTTTTGTGGGTTTCAAAACCATTTGAAGTAGGGAGGTTTAAAGGAATGCACTGTGAGCTAGAGCCTAGCCTCTGATTTTCTAGCAATTAAGGTACTCAAAGAGTAGGACACAAATGTGACAGGGAGAATTATGTTTGACTTTTTATATATACCAGTGACCGTGTGCCTTTCCTTAAGGATTCCTATTACCTTAGCACCACCCCCCCAAATCTGCCCTCAAGATGTTAATTCACCACCTCCCTTATATGAATAAACTTGCTATAACTCTAATTATCTGAGCCCCAGGCTATTGGGTGGGCATATGAAAGCTGGAGTCCCTCAGCCTGTCTACAGGCTGACTACAAGGAGCCCAATCTGTTTATCCCAATGCAATACAAAATATTATTTTTGATGTGCCACAATGAAGAAAAGATTAAAAAGCACAGCTAATGCCTCTGTCTGCAGAGTTCTTTATAGATGGTTTTGCCTTGGAGGTGACCTTCACCTCTTTCATGGATGTACTGCTCAGATCACGCCTCCAGGACTGAGGCATTTGTTTCCCTAACCACTGGAAGTGTTGGCAGCTGAAGCTCTTGGCTGAGTCCGTCACTGGGCTCATACTCTGCTGAAGAGAGCCTAACTCAACGTTACCTCCCTCCTCAAAGACAGCATGCAAGCAATGACTTTTCAGTTATAGGAGATGGGAATGAAGTCCTGGCTTCTATTCTCCAATTCTAATCAAGTTTGAAGAGCCACACCAACCCCAGAGCTCCTGTAAATTCAACTGAAGCTTCCTTTTCAATGCATCACTGTTTCATTTCCCTTTCTGACCAATCCTATCTTCTTCTCTTCCTGAAGGTGATGACAGGAGTACACCCAACAAGATTCCTGCTTATAAATCTTTCTCAGTTGGCCTCCCAGAACCCACCCGTGGCAACCTCTAACTCAACCTCTCTTTCATGTAAAAGTCAGCTCCTCTGGAAACATGCAGAAACATAACTAAGCATAACCTTGACATCTTGGAGGAATCTCATTTCAATGTCCATTTCCCACATAGGTCATGAGGTCTGTCTGTTTTTACTATACTGGACTTCTTTAGGGAGGTTTAGAAAACAAGTTTTATACATGGGGAACAGAAGTGAATCTGGAGTACTGGAAGTAAAAGTTCCCTTTCTAACACCCTCTTTCCATGTCAGGCCAACCACAAGCATCAGAGATTGCTGTCCAGGGGTACACTTAGGATTGGATTGTCCACGTTGTTATCCTTAGATAATAATTACAATAATAATTGCAATTATTACTATCATCAATCATATGTCTGCTATGTCATATGCTCCTTATTAAAAGTTTTTTAATGTAAGATATTTAATTTTTCCAACAAACTCAATGAGTAAAGTATTATTTAACTTTTCTATTGACCAATAAAGTGCAGAGAGTCAAAATGCCTGAGGCCACACCAATTGGATCTGGTATTAAAGACAGGATTCAAGCTTAATCATGTTCCTCTGCACCAACATTCCTTGTCTTTTATTCTTCCCAACTCCCAGATGCCCACAGTTCATAGTTCACTTTGGAGGGAAAGCACCTTGAGGGTAAGGATTTTTGTTTTCCATGACAGTTGGCTGGCATGTGGCAGATGTCCAACTAGTTCTTCGTTTGTTTGCTTGTTTAAATGAATGAATGAATAAGATCCAAGGACACAATTCTGCCAGAGTAGATTCAAGTATCAAAGACCACTGAGGAATATATATGTCTTATTTCACTTGTTTCTGAGCACGCAGCTACTGCTAGTTCATACAATGTGTCCAAATTAGAAAAGGAACCCCCCCTTTTTAAAAAAAAAAAATTATTTATTTATTTGACAGAGAGAGAGAGAGATCCCAAGTAGGCAGAGGGACAGGCAGAGAGAGAGGAGGAGGCAGGCTCCCTGCTGAGCAGAGAGCCCAATGCGGGCCTTGATCCCAGGACCCTGAGATCATGACCTGAGCTGAAGGCAGAGGCTTTAACCCACTGAGCCACCCAGGCGCCCAAGGAACCTCTTTCTTAAGACAGGTTTATCCACCCATCAGAAAATTGTCCTTCTACATGGATTTGTTAAAACAAGACACTTAAATGACATCTACTCAAAAGACAATAACTACCCAGATCTAAGATGTTTATTCTGTGGACACCATCTTCTCTAATGTGGCACTTTGTATGCCAGACAACCCACATAGCCTGTGTGGCTGCTCTGTCTAGGACTGGCCAGTCCTACTTTATGCTTTTGTCTACCTACCTACTGGAGGCTGATTTGTCTTATTTTCTGACAGCTGGACTCTAACTCACATTTGTTTTTAATTCCTCACTTAGCTACTTTTGTCAACTTTGAGATAATGCTCAAAGTCTCAGAAAGTTTGCTGGATGATAGTCTTGGCATTACCCAGGCTCCCCACACTCTGTAAGTTTCCTGCTTTCAGAGATCTCTCATATCACTTTTTGATGGAGAGCTATTTTCAAAAGCCATACAATTTCCTGACATTCTTCTTTGCTTGTTGAAGACAGATTCTTGAGACAGTACAATATCTTAAGTACTTTAAAAACACTGTGAATGCCATCACCTCCCTTCTGAGTCAGGCTTGCTTTCTCATCAGGAATCTTTCACTCTGAACTGCTTTTTACAGTCTGTTTTACTCCCTTTGTCCCAGACAGATGAAACAACTGGTCTGGAAAAGGTCAAATTCAGCATGCCAAAATAATATATATTTCTATGTTTCCAATGAAAAGAAAGGCAAATTGAAAGATAACATTAACCAATCTGTCTCTGAGGTTCTTGAGGAAGAGATGCCAGAAAAGTGAAATTGTGAATAGTCTTTGATCAGGGATGCTCAGATGCCAATATATAAAGCAATTGAGCATGTTATTTTATATAAAGTTCTTTACAAACAAAGGCCAGGAGAAAAAGTGAAACAATAGGAATGTAACAGGCCACACTGTTGTTAAAAAAATGTAATAAAGCCAAGGCAAAACTGACAGGAACCAAAAATCTAGTTGGCCTAATTCCAAAGATACTAAAGTGAACATGATTTGGGTGTATAAATAGGTCATGGTGAATAAATACCAACCTTTTGATGATGAGTTCGGCCTACTTGCCATGGCAACCAAACTAAATCTTTTTTTTTTTTTTTAAGATTTTATTCATTTGACAGAGAGAGATCACAAGTAGGCAGAGAGAGAGGAGGAAGCAGGCCCCCCACTGAGTGGAGAGCCTAACGCGGGCCTCAATCCCAGGACCCCAAGACCATGACTCGAGCCGAAGGCAGAGTCCCAACCCACTGAGCGACCCAGGCGCCCTAAACTAAATCTTAATATTCCAAACAGATTTAAGTTGTTGCCACATTTGAGAACCCACTGCAAATTGGAATATTTGACGTGTTACATGGAATTTTCAGTTTTTCCCCATCTTTTCCCCTTTGGATTGGTATTCCTTGTGGCAAGAACCACATCTTACACATTTATATATTATCAGTGATGAGTATAATGACTGGTGCATCATGGGTGTCCACAGTGATTTGTGGGAGTCAGTTATCTATTCCTATGGATGGAATGTTTGTGTCCCCTCAAAATCCATATGCTGAAGCTTTAATCCCTAATGTGATGGTACCTGGAGGTAAAGCCTTAGGGAAATAGTTAGGTTTAGAAGAGATCATGATAATGGAATCCCCACGACAGGATTAGTGCCCTTATAAGAGAATAAAGAGAATAAAGCTCTCTTTTGCCATCATGCAAGGCTATTACAAGAAGGCAACCATCTACAATCTAAAAAAATGGGTCCTCACCAGAACCTAGCCATGCTGGCACCCTGATCTCAGACTTCCAGCTTCCAGAACTGTGAGAAGTAAATGTTGCTTAAACCACCCCATCTGTGCTATTTTTGCTATAGCAGCCTAAGCTAAAACAGATGTTTTCCCATTGGTTCAAAGGAATCAAACATCTGATTCTTTATTCTTTATTATAGAACCTTGCTTCTTGACAGTAAAGGAAGAGATGTCATTAGCAGCATCCCAAAGGCTCAAAAAACAATCTCCATAATAGAATATTTTCCCCTCACACTGCTATTTATATATTGATTTCCTTTCACTTTTCCTGAATTTGCTGAAATTCAGCCATTTCTGAGAAATCTTTGTGTATTGTCCTGTTGTGTACAATGACTCAAGCAATGAAATGAGGAGCCTAGTGGGTATCTGTGACCCTCACCATATTGGGCATGAAGCAAATGAGCAGAATTTCCCCAACTGCTATACCAAGAAGATGTTTGGTCATGTTTGTTATACAGCAAGTGCCACATGCTACACAAATGAAGCCGCTCAGAAAGAAACGCTTCCCATCAAAGAACTTCTAACATCTTCTGTCATTTCACCATATTCAAGGATAATCGAGCAGAGGGTTTATAAATGCCTACCACAGAGAATACCTACTCTGTAAAAAGGTGTAGTTTCTAGCACAATACAGTACAGAATATGGTGATCAGGATGGTAGTGAACATCACAGCTAACACTCGAGAGGTCTTATTATCTGCTAGGCACTTTGTTAGGGACTTGACAAACATATATCTGAAACTACTCAGGAAAGGAGGCACTCTTGTAATCTACATTTTATAGATAAGAAAACAGGTTTATTTATTTATTTATTTGTTTGTTTGTTTGTTTGTTTGTTTATTTATTTTAAGATTTTATTTATTTGACAGAGAGAAACACAGCGAGAGAGGGAACACAAGCAGGGGGAGTGAGAGAGGGAGAAGCAGGCTTCCCGCAGAGCAGGGAGCCCGATGTGGGACTCGATCCCATGTCTCCGGGATCATGCCCTGGGCCGAAGGCAGTCACCCAACCAACTGAGCCACCCAGGCGCCCCAAGAAAACAGGTTTATTAAACAAGTTAGTTTTTCACTTAAGGTCTCATGAAAAGTAAGAAGCAAAAAAAAAAAAAAAAAGAAAAGGAAAAAAAAGAAAAAAAGAAAAGTAAAGTCAGCCTTAAACCCTAGTCTGTCTGCTGGAGCTCTGTTTTTTAGGCAAGTACAGAAAAGAAATGAGGTGTGCTAAACTATACCAAAGCATACCAGTATATTCAGGTTCTTCTCTTCTATTGAACATGTGGGTGGATTACATGGTCTTACCTATTTAAGTTAATCTTGGTCTACTTTGGCCAATGACAGAAGCATTTAAGATCAAGCGTGCAATTCTCTACTTCTCCCACTGCAGCAAACTTGAAGCCCCATGTTGAGATGGCAGCATCATCCAATGTCCACTTCAGTTATGGGACCAAGGATGGTAATAGAGAAGGAAGGACCTCCTAATGGGCCAAGCCTAGGGCTGTGGAGATTGATAGACCAAGAGACTTTCCTGTGGAACAGAATGGAGCTCAGTCTAGGAATATAACTCACTAGCACATGCCAGTGAGTTTTCAGAACTGCTCCAAACCAGTTACTGCCATGTGTCTCTCATTCTTCCTCTTACCAAATGTGAACATTAATTGAAGTTATCCTGTCTCTGTGCTACTGGGAGGGCATGAGGGGGAGAGGAAGATTGTCTTTTTAGTTCACAGAGTTTCATAGGAATCTAGGATTCTCTCTTTTGTAGGATGTTATGATCTAAATGTTC
Organism: Spilogale gracilis; assembly: GCA_004023965.1. Classification (NCBI taxonomy): domain Eukaryota; kingdom Metazoa; phylum Chordata; class Mammalia; order Carnivora; family Mephitidae; genus Spilogale; species Spilogale gracilis. Next base: position 11,302 of record PITA01028201.1, read on the forward strand.
ATATGTTGAAATCCTAACGCCCAGGGTGATGGTATTAGGAAGTTGGGTCTTTGGGAGGTGATTAAGCTTTGGGGGCAGAAAGCTCATGAATGGGATTAGTGCCCTTAGAAAAGAGACTCAAGAAAGTTCCTTTTCTTACTGAGTGAGAACACAGCAAAAAGATGCCACCTTTGAACCAGGAAATGGGCTCTCACCAGATACCAGGTCTGCTGGCATCTTGCTCTTGGACTTTCCAACCTCCAGAACTATGGAAAATAAATTCCTCTTGTTTATACGCTACTCCATCCCTGGAGTAATTTTATTACAGCAGTCCAAACAGATTAAGACACAGGGCATAGGAGCATACTGCGCACAGGGAAAAAAAGTGAACCTAATACTTGATTACCAGATTATGGTAGGCATTTTAAGTACTGCCTAATATTTCTCTTCCCCTCTTTTAGGAATATTGGAGGGCTGAACCTCTCTCTCTCTCTCTCTCTCTCTCCTCTCTCAAGTTAGGTGTAGCCAATGGTTTGTTTTGCCAATGGGACAGGAACAAAAATGATGTGTCACTTCTGGGAAGATGTGTTTAAGATCCAGTGCATCATCATCCATGATTCTTTTCCCTGTCAGAGCAAACTCTGAAAACTTGCATTGAAATAGAAATGTTAGACGATAATAAAGTCTTGATGGGCTTGGTCCCCTGGATGACCTTTAAGAACACTGTCCTTTGCCAACACAAATCAGATATGTGGTATTGGAGAAAAAAAAAAGGAAAACTTGGTTGTTCTAAACACAGAGTTTGAAGGTTGTTACCAAAGCCTACTCAGATAGTACTCTAAAACTTAGGATTATGAGAGCCCTTAAACTAGAAGTTTGCATCCCAGCTCAGACTGGACTATGTGTGAGAAGAGCAGTCTAAAATGAACCTAGAAGAGAGCCTAAAATGAGCCCGAACTCTTCATTAGCACACCAATCAGCACCTGCTTCTTAGTGAAGAAGAGGTGAAATAGCCTAGAGTTTATTGTAAAGGCACATCTATAGTAAAAGATATATGGTTTAGGGAGCCATTCATTTGCCAAAGCAAAACAAAACAACAACAACAAAAATAAAACAAAAACCTCTATCTTCAAAAAGAACTGAGTTAAAGATCCCCTTAGGAAACCCCAGAGAGAACAATTTCCAGGTAAGAAACTCCTGGAATAGCACTATTTCTTGTAATGTGGCATATGAACACATTATATTAGAATCACTAGAGTCTATTTTTAAATCCAAATCTCTAAGCCTTACCACTGAAACTCACTGCTTTAGCAAATTCTGTTTCAGGGAGCCTAATTTCTGTTGCGTATACTACATAATATGCTCTGATTTTTCCTAGAGTTACATAACTTCAGTGATACCACAATCCCTTTAGGTCAATAAATGTTTTAAGACCATTCACTGTTCCTTAGGAGTCAATGCCTAAATTAATACTAAAATGTGAATTATAATCATCTGGCCCTTGAATAGGCATTCTTTGTGGACTTGGAATATGGAAGAATCCATTTCAATTACCAGTGAAATTATATTTGAAATATCCTTTGGTGCTATTGTCAGGAATATTAAGCACCAACCATATTCTTAATTTTAGTCATCATTCTGGGTGTTAAGTATATGAAGATGATGGTCTCATTTCTCAAGGAATTCTACAGACACCTAAACAAACATAGTTGATTCTCATTATCTGTCATTAGTATATTCTATAAAGTCATCACAAACACTGATTTAGTGAATACTGAGCCACTGCTCCTAAGAAATATGGGGTTACGTTCCTGATCCTCATCTGATAAATACATAACTTTGTTTTATGTGTGTTTCTGTTTAAAGACAACTTACTTAATATATATTGTTGCTTAATTAACATTGAATTCATGGTTCAAGCTTCAGAAAAGCTTATGTAACAGATGTGTTTTTCTCTGTAAGGCACAACACAGTCTTGAACTTAACACTACTCAACACTTCAGCACTATGCTTGATGGAAGACATTTTAAACAACAAAACCACCAACAAAACCCACAAAAATATGAAAATGTATTACAAATTATACCACCAAAAGGACACACGTTCACAGTATGGGAGCTGAAATAAGAAGGCAAAGCATTTCTAGTGTGACCTCAGTTGGGATTTTGCTTCTGTGAAGGTATCATAAGTGACCATGAAAGGTCCACAGGTATTGTTTTGCAGATTAGAGATATATTTTAGCAAGTAGGAAAATTGATAAATATGGAACTGTGAATAAATGAGGAAAGACTACGTATTATATGCATAACATACAAATGCTGTAATGGAAGTACAGACAAGGTACAATGGGAATGCCAAGGAAGGAAAGAATTTGGTGGGTGGGGATGGCCCAGGCGGAAAAGCCATCAGAAAGGAAGTAATGTTTAGCAAAGACTTGTAATGTGAACAGGAATTGGATCCACAGGTAAACAAGAAGAAAGCATTCCAGGAAGAGGAAAATGTATGTGGGAAAAATGAGATTGAACAGACTAGCAGGCAACAATCCCCAAATGCCTTATATTCCGTTAAAGAGGTGAGATTTTATCCTCTGTAACAAGCAGCAAATGATAGCCTAGTTAATTGAGTAGACTCTCCCAATCTGCATTTCCTTCTATTTGCTGCCTTGCTACCCCACTCCCAAGTACCAGGAAAGTGTTAATGATTATCTTCAGAATAGCAATTATTTGCCTTATTCCTTTTGTAATTTCTCCTACTTAAATTTCATTTCTAAGCATGGCTTGCCTGAAAGCTTCACATTATGATTTATTCACTGAGTAATTCTGCATTTAGGAGACAATGTTTTGGCAATGTTTTGATTAGATGAGAATCCAAGGCACAGAACATGACATGAATCAGTACCTGTCTAATCCTCAGATAACTACAACTCAATCAAATAAAACCAGTCAGAGCGGCTATGATGTCTACTGCGTATCAGCAGCATGTTTTTAACTAAGGAGGGGAAATACCATCAAGGAGTGTGTTTCTGTGTGTCTGGAAAGGGTCAATCAATTCAAAGACTAGTCAAGTTAATTGGTCTGCCCACTGAGTGGAATTTACATAACTGAGGACACTGTAGTTGTTGTCATTGTTTTAAGTACCTGGGGTCCTTTGGTGGCTTTGCAAACCTTAGAGAGTGCTTAGGCAGGCCTGTCCTTCATTCTCCAAATGGAATTGTCAGTTACCCAGATGTGACCACCAGGCAGCAGTTCAAGGCACTCTTACCCACCACCTCTTTCATCATTATAACCTCTTAATAGTCCTTTCTTATGCTAGTCTTACTTTCTCTCCCACCCATTCTCCACACTCCTATCAGAGTGACCTTTTTTTTTGAATTTAATTTTGTTTTTTTCAGTGTTACAAGATTCATTGTTTATGCCCCACACCCAGTGCTCCATGCAATACGTACCCTCAGTACCCACCACCAGGCTCTCTCATCCCCCTCCCCCTTCCCTCCAAGACCCTTAGTTTGTTTCTGAGTCCAAATTCTCTCATGTTTCGTTTCTCTCCTCGAATCAGAGTGACCTTTTTAAAGTAATAAAACAGCACACTACTTCCCAGTTCAGATCTTTCAAGACTGTCCTTAGTTCCAAGACCCAGTTTGCTCAGGTTTCCCTCACCTCTCTAATACTCAGTGTTTGAGCTAGTGGCTAAAGAGACCACTATTTAACATTCACCTTCTAACGCATGATTTGTCCTGACTCAGGACCTTTACACATGCTGTTCCTTAGTTCAGAATGTTGTTCCCCATTACCCACAATAAATTCCTAGTTATTTATTTTGTCTTACCTTAGATAGCACCTCTTTTAGAAAGCTTTCCTTGACCACCCCATACTGTGCCTCCCTCCGCCCTGACTCTACAGTGGCTTTCATCAGTTCCTGTATTTTTTCCTGACAAGAGCATAGATCATCCTATATTATTCCTTCTCATTTACTTGACTACCATCTGCCATTAGACTGTATGCTTCACCAGAACAGGGACTATGTCCTATTCACCCTTGTATTTCAAGAGCCAACACAGTATTCATAAATGTTTGTTGAATGTTTAAATAAGTGAACAATGAGTGAATCAATACAGACTTCTCCCTCTGAAGACACAGGATTTAGAATCTGAAAAAAATGGGCATGAGTTCCATTTCCACCAGTTACTGGTATATGATCACAGGCAAGTTACTTATTCTTTTTGGGACCCAATTCTTATCTTTAAAATAGAAAAGACATGGGTGCCTGCGTGGCTCAGTCATTAAGCGTCTCCCTTTGGCTCAGGTCATGATCCTGGAGTCCCAGGGCAAGCTCTGCATCGGGCTCCCTGCTTGGCAGGAAGCCTGCTTTTTCCTCTCCCATTCCCCCTGCTTGTGTTCCCTTTCTAGCTGTGTTTTCCTCTGTCAAATAAATAAATAAAATCTTTTAAAAAAATAGAAAAGACAAAACACCACCTTTACAGAATGGTAGTAACAGTTTACTAAAACATTCACAAATAGGCACTAAAAATTGATTTGTTAAATACATGTTAGTTATTACATATATAGGAAATATACATTTTTATTGTTGGGAGGGTTAATTTTTTAACCACTGATTTCATTTAAAAAGAGAATTTAATTTGGTGCTGTGGGTGCAATTTTGTTTCATAAATGAAAGTAATTGTACTGTGACTAGATTAGGATATTAGGACTCTCATGAAATGCAGCAAGAAATTGGAAATATTCTTTGAAAAAAAAAGTAAAGGCAAATAAAGGGGTGTTGTAGTTCCAAGCTTCCAGCATTTACTGCAAAAGAAAGAAAGAAAGAAAGAAACTATGCAAAGATTAAAAAAACAACTCTACCCAGGATAAAAGAAATATGCTCCATGATAACTTTATATGCTGACACTGAAACGATAATTTATAGCCAATCCATTTTCTGTGTGATCAGGTGGAACACTGGACATTGCAGATGATCTTGGGACATGTAGACAATGGACATTCTACTCCTCAGTTCATTCAACCATACAGAACTCTCAGCTCACTTTTCCAAAGACCCTGCACAGAAAGCTTTGTAGGGCAATAGCCCAGCTTCACTAAATGACTGGAGAAGCTAACAGACAGTCAAGCTTATCTGAAAACTGACAGAGTATTTCTCACTGTTGGTTTTTAGACCATTTCCAAATGTACTTCTTTTCCAATTTCTAGGTTAGCAATCATTTAAAGTTTGGGGAACTTGCTAGTTTATCAGTATATGACCTACCAGTGAACTCCAATATGGAACAACCAAGGTTTTCAATAAAACAAGGGCCTTATTCAAACCAATTCCTGCCACCAGACCTCAACTGTAAATGAAAGTCATGTCAGCAGGTGGATTTTTCAGTTGCCGTTTTTACTAAATTGCAAAGATAAGGTCTGACAGTCTAGAAAATATTTCCCCAATTGTTTCCTCTGAGCTCTGATAACAGATTGGGCAGGCCCTGGCTCCCCTCTTGTTTATGTTTATCTCTGCATATCTGTATTACTTCAACTCTCCTTGTCTATTTGCCCTGTGCTCTCAGAGGAGAAACTGTCCATCTTTCTCAGAAAACTATGCTTTCCTGTGAACTCTGGGCTACTTTGTCTTTCTATCACTAGGCAGGAAAAGATAGTCAATAAAATTATTGATGAATCGACCGTGATCCATTAATACTTTGTGGCATCTTCAGTAACTACATTGGCCCATATTTGATACCTTGAAACATGCCCAAGTTTTACCTACTTTAAAAACAAAAAATAAATGAATAAAAAAACAAAAAGTGCCACTCAACTAATTATTTTCAACAAACACTTACTTGTACTTAGATGTGTTTGAAGAACTATGATGATGCCATGTGGAACACAAAATAAATGAGATAGCCTCTTCCCAAAGGATCTTCTGGTCTGGCCCAGGAGATGAGACACATGAATAGTAAGACTGTTCTGACTGACTTGAAGAGCTTGGATCTTTTGTAGACCTATGTGAGCTGCTCATTCTCTCCAAACCTCAGTTTCCTTGTCTGTCTGTATCTATCTATCTATCTATCTATCTATCTATCTATCTATCTAATCTAATCTATCATTTATCATCTATCTATCTATTCATTTTTGAGATTTTATTTATAGAGGAAACACAGCCAGAGAGGGAACACAAGCAGCCGGAGTGAGAGAGGGAGAAGCAGGCTTCCTGCCGAGCAGGCAGCCGGATGTGGGGCTCAATCCCAGGACCCCAGGATCATGACCTGAGCTGAAGGCAGAGGCTTAACCACTGAGCCACCCAGGTGCTCCAGTTTCCTTGTCTTCAAAATAGAATCAATAATGGTGCAAATCTCAGGGGATTACTGTGGGATTGAATGCCTTAATGAATGTAAAGCATTTAGTACAGGGTGGTTCAAGGTAAACGTAAGTGTTTTTTAAAAATAAACTGAATACATGTAACATGGTACAAAACCTCATATTCCTACAACTACCAAATGACTTGCCAAATTCAATAGATGTTCTATAATGGATGGAACTAGAGTGTATTATTCTAAGCAAAGTAGTTCAGATAAAGACAAATACTGTATGATTTCACTCATATGTGGAATTTAAGAAACAAAACAGATGAACATAGGGGAAGGGAAGAAAAAATGATATAGAATAAAAAAACAGTGAGGCAAAGCATAAGAGATTTTTTTTTTTTAAGATTTTATTTATTTTTTTGACAGAGAGAAACACAGCAAGAGAGGGAACACAAGCAGGGGGAGTGAGAGAGGGAGAAGTAGGCTTCCTGCCAAGCAGGGAGCCGGATGCAGAGCTTGATCCCAGGACTCCAGGATCATGACCTGAGCCGAAGGCAGTTGCTTAACGAACTGAGCCACCCAGGTGCCCCTAGAGATTCTTAACTATAGAGAACAAACTGAGGGTTACTGGAGGGATGATGGGTGAGAGGACAGGTAAGTGGGTGATGGGCATTAAGGAGGGCACTTGTTGGATAAGCACTGGGTGTTATATATCGGTAATGAGTCACTAAATTCTACTCCTGAAAACAGTACTACACTATATGTCAGCTAAATTGAATTTAAATTTTAAAAAATTATTCCAATCTCAAAAAAAAATTGTTCTATGATCTTTTTATAAAACATATTAAATGTTTATAAAACATGCTAAATAGAGAGCAAGTGAAGGATTTTTTAAAAAAAGATTTTATTTATTTGACAGAGAGAAATACAGCTAGTGAGGGACACAAGCAGGGGGAGTGAGAGAGGGAGAAGCAGGCTTCCCACCGAGCAGGGAACCTGATATGGGGCTTGATCCTGGGTCTCCGGGATCATGACCTGAGCGAAGGCAGTTGCTTAACCAACTGAGCCACCCAGGTGCCCCATACGTGAAGGATTTTTAAGCAGGAGTCTGATATTTGTACGAAATTAATTTATGTTAAAAGTAAAAATAAAAGTTAATAAGCTGAGTAATAAGTATCTTACTGTTTTTCAGAGAGCATGAATAAAATCTATTCATCCATTCATCCATCCACCATAGGAGGGAATATGTCAGTCAATCTGTGTATGTGTCTTTCTGTATCTATCTATTTTTCTATCATCTATCTCTATCTATCTATCTATCATCTATCTATCTATCTATCTATCTATCTATCATCTATCTATCTATCTGTCTATCATCTATCTATCTATCTATCTATCTATCTATCTATCTATCTATCTCTACTATTTTTTTGAGGTTGGGTATCAAACTTAAATGGTACTCATAAAATGAGTATTTAGTGAATTTAGTCACTTGTATCTTTTTTTATGTCTAGAATAGTTTAAAAACACTGGAATTGCTCTTTAAAGGTTAGCTGAAATTCAGCTGAGAAAGTTTCTGGTCCCATTGTCTTTTTAAAATAGTAATCTTTAGCCATATTTCCAATGTTTGCTGTCAACATTGGTCTATTCAAATTTTCCTGTTCTTCTTATACATACTTTGATGATTTTTTTTTTAAAGATTTTATTTATTTGACAGAGAGAAACACAGCCAGAGAGGGAACACAAGCAGGGGGAGTGAGAGAGGGAGAAGCAGGCTTCCCGCTGAGCAAGGAGCCTGATGTGGGACTCGATTCCGGGTCTCCGGCATCATGACCTGAGCCGAAGGCAGTCGCCCAACCAACTGAGCCACCCAGGCGCCCCGATGATTTTTATTTTACTAGAAAAACATCTATTTTCATTAGGTTTCAAATTCATAGGAATCCTCCCCTTACCTGCAGGGGAAATGTTTCAAGACCCCCAGCAGATGCCTGCAACTGCAGGTAGTACCAAACCCTCTATAAACTATGGTTTTATCCCCCCTTATACACACATAGTCATGATAAATTTAACTTATAAATGAGGCACAGTAAGAGATTAACAACAATAACTGAAAATAAACAATATACTATAATAAAAGTTATGTAAATGCAGTGTCTCTC
>PITA01028202.1:0-19629 GCA_004023965.1 Spilogale gracilis
ATTGTGTAAGACTGATGATTCACAGACCTGTACCCCTGAAGTGAGTAATACATTATATGTTAATAAAAAAATAAAAAGTAAGAGCAATAACAACTAAAAACAATAAGAACAATAACAAATACATCGTAATCATATCTGTTGCATCACTGGTAATGTAATAAATAAGTTCTACCTTAAGAAAAAACCAAATGGATAGGCTAAAATAGTTAATATTTAAATAAGATATTATAACAAATATCAGTCTGAAAGATCATAATGACATAAACCTAAGTGTAACACAATTATACGTAATTATGTTTATGGGGATTGTACGTATAACTTTTTGTTTTAAAGTGATGTAGACACAATATCTGTGATAAAACCTGACACATAGTAGGTATGAAGTATGTATGGTTAAATGAACTGATAAATTAATGAATTAACAAACAATGGTTTAAACTTAGTTTAAACGATGTTTAAATAAATATGTCTTGGCATATAAAATGTTTGTTTTCTTGTTATTATAATGCAATATTTAACAGAGAGAAGAGACAGAGGGAGCACAACAATTTTTTTTTGTATTTTTCCAAATCTTGGAGGGTCAAAAAATGAAACAAAATAAAAATAAAACTTCAACCCTACAAGCTTCTTAATGTTTACACCAGCTTAATTATGATAATTCTGAACCAAACGGATGTAACACCAGCCTCATTCATTCTTAATGGGATCCCAGGACTGGAGGACATGCACATCTGGATTTCCTTCCCATTCTGTTCCATGTATGTGGTGGCCATGGTAGGGAACTGTGGACTCCTCTACCTCATCTTCTATGAGGACTCCTTGCACAGGTCCATGTATTATTTTTTGGCCATGCTTTCCCTTACTGACCTTGTCATGTGCTCTAGTACAATCCCTAAAGCTCTCTGCATCTTCTGGTTTCATCTCAAGGAAATTAGATTTGAAGAATGCCTAGTCCAGATGTTCTTCATTCATACCTTCACAGGGATGGAGTCTGGGGTGCTCATGCTTATGGCCCTAGACCGATATGTAGCCATCTGTTACCCTCTACGCTACTCAACTATCCTCACCAATCCTGTCATTGCAAAAGTTGGGCTTGCTACTTTCCTGAGAGCAGTATTGCTCATCATTCCCTTGATTTTCTTCACCAAGAGACTACCCTATTGCAAGGGCAATATAATACACCATACCTATTGTGACCAGCTTTCTGTAGCTAAGTTATCCTGTGGAAATATCAAGGCCAATGTTATCTATGGTCTGATGGCTGCTCTCCTGATTGGGGGCTTTGATATCCTGTGCATCACAATCTCCTACACCATGATCCTCCGCGCAGTGGTCAGCCTCTCTTCGGCAGATGCTCGACAGAAGGCCTTCAGCACCTGCACTGCCCACATCTGTGCCATTGTTTTCTCTTACAGTCCAGCCTTCTTCTGCTTCTTTTTTAATCGTTTTGGGAGTCATGCAATCCCTCCATCTTGCCACATCATTGTGGCCAATATTTATCTGCTCTTACCTCCCACTATGAACCCTATTGTCTATGGGGTGAAAACCAAGCAGATACGTGACTGTGTCACAAAGATCTTTTCAGGTTCTAAGAACATCAAATCCCATAGCATATAAAGGAGAAATTTTTCATGGACGAGATAAAGGGGAAGGAAAATGGTATTCTGTTGGCTGTTTAGTCAGGGTCTAAAGATGCCTTTTCAAGATTTCTGTTTTGTTCTTGACAAGGGATGGACCTGAGGGGGCATTAAATGTTTTCAGAATCCCAAAGTCATTGATATGGCCTCCATACACCTCCTCATCTCTGGAGAAGTAGTCTCGTCATAAACCCAAGTTCCCATGAGCAAAACACAATGTGAAGTTGAAGTAACTTATCAAAAGAGATGAATAAATCAGAAAGAGATAATCTGCTGCCAGGCACGTTTGTCTTGTTTTCAAATAGTGATTAGAATTTTTAGTTTGAAAAATAGTCGTTAGTTACCTCTAGGTGCTATATTTTTCTCATCATTCAAAATTTCTCTGTTTTCTCATTATCACCCTCTTGATGGAGAAACTAGTTAAGTACACTATGAGGTCATTAGTCTAATGAGATTTCAGCCTCTAACTGTAATTTGGAAGTAAGTTAGTCATCTGACTATGTCTCCTCTAGAAAATTCCTAAATGGCCAAAGAAATTTGTCTAGTAATTACATAAAAGAAGATACCCTGGAATATGGAAAGAAGAAAAAATATATTAAGAAAAAAAATGATACAGTAATATTCTCATATTTAATTTTCTAAATATTCTGTTTTATTATTGAAGGAAAATTTATAACTCTGTTGATATGGCTCCAAATTTATGTTAAAAAATGTTTAAGCTAACTACAAATGAGACAGAGTAAAGGGATTTAAAGAAAAGTAAAGTTTTATACTTCACTTTAACTGACCAAATGATGCCATCCGGAGACTGTGATGCTATATATATAAATATAAAACACAGAACAACCACTAAAGAGTCATGCAAAGAGATACACTGTGAAAACACTGTAAATAAATAAATGGACTTCTAAAAATACAGAATGGACGTACACAATGGCAGAAATGTTAGATCCTTCTGATTATTTGACCTTGTTATCATTATTCAATGTCTGTCTTTGTCTCTTGTGACAGTTTAACTGAAAGTTTATTTTGTTAGATATAAGTATGGACTTCACTGCTCTTTTTTTGGTTACCATTCACAAAAATACCTTTTTCCATCCTTTTCCCTTCAACTCGTTTATATCTTTATATCTAAAGTCTTTGGAATACAACCTATAGTTGGATTGTGCATTTTTAATCTATACAGTCACTCCTTGTCTTTTGGTTATGTTTATTTAATCTTTTTACATTTAAAGTATTAATGTTAGGAAAGGGCTTACCATCCTTACTTTGCTCATTGTTTTCTGTTTGTATTTTAATTATTTTGTCTTTTCCTCTCTTATTTCCTTTCTTTGTGTTTCATTAATTTGTTGTGACTTGCTTTGATTTCTTTTTTATTTCTATTATGTACCTTATATAGATATTCTCTTTATGGCTACTGTGGGGACTGCATAAAATTTATAAGTATATTATATTATGACATAAACTATTTAAATGCTACTCCTTTACATCTCTTCTACCCCCATTTTCTGTTATCAATGTTATGAATTACTTTATTTTATATTTTATATCATTAGCATAGTCTTATAGTTATTTTTTATTCTTTTATCCTTTAAATTCTACACTGGAATTAGGTGATTTATGTACCCCTATTACAGTATTACAGAATTCTGTATATATCTGTTTTTTACCAAAGAGCTTTATATTTTCATAATTTCATGTTCCTGTCTAGTGTCCTTTTGTTCCAACTTTAGGTCCCTGTAGCAACTCTTGCAAGGTAAATCGAATATTGATAAATCCTTCAGTTTTTGTTTATCTGTGAAAGTCTTTATTTCTCCATCTTTTAAAAAAGATTTTATTTTTTTATTTGAAAAAGATACATAGAAAGAGAGAGCATAAGAGTGGGGAGGGGCAGATGGAGAGGCAGGCTTCATGCTGAGCAGGGAGCCTGGCATAAGGTTCAATCCCAGGACCTTGAACTGAAGGCAGATGCTTAACCAAATGCGCCACCCAGGCATCCCTCTCCTTCATTTTTGATAGGCAGTTTTGCCAGATAATATTCTTGGTCAGTAGGTCAGCATCTTTCCCCCCCTTCAAGCACCTTGAATATATCATCTGACTGTTTTATGGCCTATAACATTTCTGCTGGAAATTGACTGCTGATTTTACAGAAGCTCACCTGTGTGTGATGAGTTGCTTTTCTCTTGATGCCTTTAAGATTCTCTCTTTGTCTTGACTTCTGGCAATTTGTTTATAATATATCTCTAGACATTTCTTAGATTTATCCTAGTTGGAATCCTTTAAGCTTTTTGAAGCTACTGGTTTATTTTCTTCCTCAGATTTGAGAACTTTTTGGTGATTATTTCTCTATGTAAATTCACTGTCCCTTTCTCTTCTTGTCCTTCTAGGATTCCCACAATGCATATGTTGGTTTTTCTTGCTGATTTCCCCTAAATGTCTTAGGTTTTCTTTTTTTTTTTTTCATTCCTTTTTCTTTTTGTTCCTCTGGCTCAATAATACCAAATGACCTGTCTCCAGGTTCATGTTTTTTTTCTTTCTTTCTTTTTTTTTTTTTTTGATGACCAAAACTGATGTTTATGCTCTGTAGTAGATTTTTTTTTAATTGTATTATTGTATTCTTAAACTCCAGAATATTTTGTGGTTCCCTTTTATATTTCTTTTTGTTGATATTCTCATTCTGTTCAAGCAACTTTTTCCCAATTTTGTTTGGTTGCCTGTTTGTGTTCTTTTGTAGTGCGTAGAGCTTATTTACGATGATTATTTTGAATAGTTTATCAGGTAATTCATAGATCTCCATTTATTTACAGTTAGGTTTTGCATATTTATTTTTTTGTGCTTATTTTTATTGTTGTTGTTGTTGTGATTTGTACATCTAAGAAAACAACTTTCCCAATCTTCATGAACTTTCTTTGTATAGTGAAGACCACCAATTGACCTGACAAGGAACTTTGATGGCCTCTCAAACCTTTCATGGGAATGCATTTCCTGGGCTTGGGTGTGTAATTTCTCAATTATTGAGGTCAGGTAGTTTCTTTTTCAAGAGTTTGTAATTTCTTGTTCCCTCTGGTATCAATACTTTTGAGACATACTCAGGCACTGCAATAAACCACTGAGTTCTCTTTTATTGTCAACAGCCCTCAGAAATCCAAAGTATTCTGAGTCTGTCAGTGTTATAAATCAGGAAATAGATACCAATCCCTTAGCCAGCTCCCTGAAAAACCAGACTATTTGACATATATTCCATTCTTTCTTTTCCCTTTCCAAGGAGGAAGTTATGAACTAAACACTTTCTTATGACTGTGCTGAGTAATCTGTCTACAGTATTAATAGTTTTCTGGAACTGCAACAAAAAATTAAGTTCTCTGTTGTTTTTAGTTGCTCTAAGGCATCCAAAGTATGCTGGTTCTGACAAAAATACTGATTCAAAGGGACACATGCACCCCAATATTTATAGTAACATTATCAACGATAACCACATTATGGAAAAAGCCCAAATGTCCATAAACTGATGAATGGATCATGAAGATATGAGATAGATTGATCTAAAATGGAATATTACTCAGCCATCAAAAAGAATGATACCTTGCTATTTGCAATGATGTGGATGGAGCTACAGTGTATTATGTTAAACAAAACAAGTGAGTGAGAGAAAGACAAATGCCATATAACTTCACTCACATATGGAATTTAAGAAACAAAACAGATGAACAGAGAGGAAGAGGGAATTAAAATAAAGATAGAGAGAAGGAGGCAAACCATAAGAAACTCTTCGTTATAGAGAACAAGCTGAGAGGAGATGGATAGGGGATGAGATAAATGGGTGAAGGGACACTGGGTGTTATATGTACATGATGAATCACTACATTCTACTCCTGAAACCAATATTGGACTAAATTTTAACTAACTAGAATTTAAATAAAAACTTGAAACAAAAAAATTAAAATTAAAAAATAAAAAACATAAAGGAAATAAAAACATTTTTTTTACTTATGGCAATGCAGCTGTTCTTGGCTTTGGGCTTCCATGGGGTATTGTGATGTCTTAAGTAGTTTCTGAAGTTCTTCTAGAAGTTTTTTGGACCATATATTGTTGTTTAATCCATGTATCTAGAATCAAATGAGCTCTGGGGCTTTTTATTTTTCCATCTTGCTGATGTCCTCAGTATTTATTAACAATTCTTTAAAAATCCTTTAATATTAAGAATAGAGTGAAATGTCCTCAATTTGATAAATATCATCTATGAGTCTCCTAAAACTAATATTATTCTTGTAATGAACGGTGGGCTGTTTTCCCCCAATACTGGGAACATAGCAAGGATATTTGGTCTCACCACTATTCAACATAGTGCTTGAAATTCTGGCCAGTGCAGAAAGGCAAGAAAAGAAAAGAAAAAAGAAGAGAAAAGAAGAAAAGAAAAGAAAAGTCACATAAATTAGAAAGCAGGAAATTATAATGTCCTTGTTTGCAGATGTTATGATTCTCTATGAATAAACTACCAAGGAATATAGCAAATGGTATTTACACATGTGAGCATAGCACAACATATAGACTTATTAAATCACTGTTGTTATAAAACTGAAACTGATGTAACATTGTGTGGCAACTATACTTTAATAAAAAAGAAAGAAAGAAAGAAGAAAAGAAAGAAGAAAGAAAGAAAGAAGAAAGAAAGAAAGAAGGAAGGAAGGAAGGAAGGAAGGAAGGAAGGAAGGAAGGAGAAAGAAAGAAAGAAAGAAAGAAAGAAAGAAAGAAAGAAAGAAAGAAAGAAAGAAAGAAAGAAAGAAAAAAGAAAATAAAGAAAGGAAAAGAAAAGAAAAGAAAAGAAAAAAGAAAGAAAGAAAGGACTCTTGGGTAGCCAGTCAGTTAAGCATCTGCTCTCAGCTCAGGTCATGATCCCAGGACCCTGGGATTGAGTCCCACGTTGGGCTCCTTGCTCAGTGAGGGGTCTTCTTCTCCCCTTGCTTCTCACTCCCCCCACTTGTGTGCATTTTCTCTCCCTCTGTGACAAATAAATAAATAAATAAAATCTTTTTAAAAAATAAAGAAAGAAAAGAAACTACCAAGGAACCAAGGTAATCTACCAAAAAAAAAAAATCCTATTATTATGAGTGTTCAGTATTCTTTCTACAGGAAAGAAGATACATATACAAAAATCAATTTTGGTTTCATAAGCTAGTAATAAAAAATAAATTGAAAATTCAATTACAGTTTCTGACTAAAAGAAAATATTTAGAAGTAAACCTCAGAGACTTGTACAGAACTTGTATGCTAAACACTACATAGTCTTGATGAGAGAAATCAAAGACAATCTAGATAAATGGAGAGGCACACTATGTTTAATGATGTACAGATATTAATTCTTCCCAAACTGATACACAAGTTTAGTGCAATTCCTACAAAAAGTCCAACAAGATTTTTTGTTTATATTAAATAAGATTACCTTAAAGTATATATGTATCTATATAATATATATAAAGTATATGTAATATATAAAGTATATGTATATATATATAGAGAGAGAGAATGTGAAATAACCATAATAACTAATTCAAAAATAATGAAAACAAAAAAGAACAGTTTTCTCAATTTCAAGATTCATTATATAGTCATTGTAATAAAGGCAGTGTGGTATTGACAGGGAACAGACACATAGATCAATGCAACAAAACAGAACTCAGAAATAAAAAAAACAAAACAAAAGAGAAACACCAAAAACTCTACCCAACTCTTACAATTGGCACTTACACAAAAATGAACTGAAAGTTGTTCATGCAATTAAAAAAAAGAGTGGTTCATGTAAAATGTAAAGCTCTAGGACAGTTTTTTAAATTATGGGCAAAATCACAGGATCTAGAGCTAAGCAAGAGACTTGACACCAAAATAGCAATCCTTAAGAAAACTGATAAATATGTCTTCATAAAAATAAAAAGTTTGCTTTGCAAAGGTATATAGGCCAAGTTCTGCCTGGGAAAAAATATTTACAAACCATTACCAGAGAACAGGACTAGTCTCTCTCTATGTGTGTATGTGTGTGTGTATTCAACACTTAAACAAAAAATCCCAACCATGAGAAAATAGGCAAAACATGTTTCATTGAAAATGATATGCAGTTTGAAAGATAGATACATGAAAGAAAATTTAATATGGCTAGTCATTAGTTATATGAAAATTAAAATCATAATGGGGTATCACTACACAACTACAACAATGGCCAAAAGAAAAAAATAGTCACAATATCAAATGCTAGTAAGGATATGGAGTAACTGGATAACTCATACACTGTTATACATTGCTGGTGGGAACTAAAAATGATATAGCCACTCTTGAAAATAATTTGACAGTTTCATGAAAATCTAAATACACAAAACAATAAAATATCTCAATGGCATTCTAGAACATTTATCCCAGAAAAATGAATACTTATGTTTTCACGAAAACCTGTAAGCAATCATGACAAGAGCCAAATGGCAAAGTTGAAACTCCAGAAGTCTGTCCTTACCAAAAGCAATAAAAATGTGTAAACATCAATTTTCTCAGAACTCTCATTACTAATCAGAGGCTTACATAAGTTATAAAGACACTTAAGAAAAACAGCTGAATCTCAGTAAGTGAGCTTTGTGTTACTTTTTTTTAGTTTAAATTGAATTAGCTAACTTACAGTACACCACTAGTTTCAGAGGCAGTGTTAAATAATTTATTGGTTTTGTATAACACCCAATGTTCATCACATCTCGAGCCCTCCTAATGACCATCAACCAATAACCCATCCCCCCACCTGCCTCCTCTACAGCGACCCTCAATTTGTTTCCTATAGTTAAGAGTCTCTCATGGTTTTTTTCCATCCCTGATGACTTTTTATTCTGTTTTCCCTCTCCCCTATGGTCCTTTGCCCTGATTCTTATGTTCCACATACGAGTGAAACTGTATAATTATTGTCTCTCTGATTGACTTATTCCACTCAGCATAATAACCTCCAGTTCCTTTTTAATAGTGGTAAATGTTGTTTCGTTTCCCTCCCTAGAATGTCTCCCAATATAAAACTACTTTAATAATTTTAAAGTGTACAATTGGATGGCTTTAGTACATTAACAGTATTGTACAACTATCATCACTATATAATTCCAGAGCATTTCCATTACCCTGAAGGGAAACCCTGAAACCATTAATCAGTTACTATTTCCTCCTCCACACCTTTTCCCCCAAGCTTTGACAACCACTAATTTGCTTTTTAGTCTACAGATTCGCCCATTCTGAGTATTTCACAAAAATAGAATGATACAATTCATGGTTATTTGACTTCCTTTCATAACGTTTTCAAAATTTATCCATATTGCAGCTTGTATCAGTACTTCATTCCTTTTCAAGGTTAAATAATATTCCATTGTATGTATACCCATTTTATTTACCCATTTATCAGTTGGTTGTTAATACATTTTGGCTATCATGAATAGTGTGGCTATGAAAATTTATGGCCACATTTTTTTGAGAACATCTGTTGTTAATTCTCCATACCTGGCAGAGGAATTGATCAGTTATATCATAATTCTGTGTTTTACCTTTTTGAAGAACTGCTAACCTGTTTTCCACAATGACTATACGATTTTATATCCTCACTAGCAAAGTTTGGAGGTCTCATTTTATACAAATCTTCACTGACACTAATAATTTTCTGGTACTGGTCCAAGCAGTAATGCACATGTGTTTTGAATACATAGTAAAGGGAAAAAGTCAGAAGCAAAAAGACATATATTGTATGATTCCATTTATATGAAATGTGTAGAATAAGTAAATCTATAGAAATAGACAGCAAATTAGTTGTTGCCAGGGGCTGAGGGATGGGGTAAGAATGAGGGACTATTTAATGGTTAGGGGGGCTTCTTTTGGGAGTAGGGGAGATGTTCTGTAATTATATAGTGGTAATGTTTGCACTGCATTGTTAATGTGCTAAAAGCCACTCAGTTGTTATGTTTTTAAATGATTAAAGGGTTAACTCTATATTGTGTGAAATTAAACTCAACTTTAAAAAGCACCTAATCATATTAAAATATACTCTACATATATATTTTTTGTATTTTTTCTTATAAGTTGAAAGAATCTACTGGTCTAGGAATAGGAAAGTGGTAAAATTAAATTGTATAAAGAATTTTTATCCAATAACACCAAATCATTCTTGTTAGAATGGGCTAATATATAATGTCATTGAAAATGCCAAATTTATGTTTTAATATGCTATAATCAAGACTTTTGCTAAAAATACATATAGCTAGCATGGGTGTATATATGTACATGAATATATATGTATACATTCACACACATTAGCTATACATGTATATATATAAATCAAAGAAAGTATCATAAGTTAACTCTATATTGGCAATTTAAGAATGCTATTTATCTTCTTCCAAATGCTTGTTCTTCAAAATTAATCAAAATATACAAGCATATTTTATAAAAAATCAACTTTATTAAATATGAGTGATAGACAACTGTATCATTTAAGTGTATAATTTGATGAGTTTTGATATATGTGTACAGTCACAAAACTGCCATCACAATCATCACCTCAAAGATTTTTTGTATAAAAAAATGAAATTTTTATACCAAGGTTTTGTATAAAAAATGAACTTGAAGTTCATGTCTCCTTTCACTCTGGACCCACACGACCACTGATTTGCATTCTGTCCCTATAGATTAGGTTGAATTTTCTAATGGATCAGTTTAGAGATTCATTTGTGTTATATATATTAGAAGCTTCTTCCTTTTTATTGCTGAATAGTATTCCATTATATGAATGTGCCATATTTTGTTTATCAATTTACCTGTTGAGCATTTAGATTGTTTCCAATTTTTCTATTTAATTAAAGGAATACAAAACTAGAATAAGTTATTGTTTTTTAATTTTTGCCACTCTCACCATCATCATTATTACGTCAAAATGTAGGCAGCTAAGTATTTCTAACACAATTTGTATGCATCACAAGCCTGAACTTTTGATGACTTTCTGGAATGCCATAATACTCATTATCTATGTTAGTAGAATGTAAACTTCTTTAAAACTAGGACACTTATTATTGATTTTTGTTCATAGTTCTTAGCCTGAGTTGGGAAGTACTCAATATTCAATAATGATATTTAATCAGACACATAAAAATATAAACAAATAAAAGAAGTGGATGGATGTGTGAACGACTGAAACTATTCTGTACTTAAGTGTTTTCACTTTGTGTCCTATAAGACTGTACATAGAAAGAGACAACCCTGCAACAAATACTGAAATCACTAATATTCACTTTTCTAAGTTTATGTTTATGTTTATCTCTCCCTGCGTATACCTCTTCACATAAACACACAACATATGAAATTATTCACTTATTTATGCAATATTATATAGTTGGTAAGCATGCAAAGTTTTCTCTACCTTTGATCCTCTCCTAGGGGTAGGCTTGACTCTCATATCGGCATCTGTTGTCTCTGACATTCTCAAATACTCTCTTGAGATATATACAATTTTTTCCCATTGAGAAAAACACAATGTTTCTTTAAATGCTCAGTTCAATAGTACTGATATCAAAGGATTTAGAGGTTAGAGTTGTACATGTACATATTTTGTAGAGTAGTGATGTTTTATGACCAACACCCTGAACATCTGGATCAGACTGCATTCAGCTTGTATAAGCCAAGGTAGTAAAGGACATACAGAAATGGGAGCAGAGGGGTGCCTGGGTGACTCAGTCAGTTGAGGTATGACTCTTGATTTCAGCTCAGGGCGTGATCTCTGGTCATGAGAATGTGAAATTTAAGAAACAAAAGTGATGACCATGGGGGAAACAAAAGAGAGAGAGAGAGAAACCATAAAACAGCCTTCCCCTTGGGCTCTGCATTCAGCATGGAGTCTGTTTGAGATTCTCTCTTTCCTTCTCCCTCTGCCCCCGCCCCTGCTCACACTCTCTCTCTAAATAAATAAATAAAATCTTTTTAAAAAGTGAGACTAGAGACAGTTTTTTTTTAAAAATGTATAGGCATAAAGAGGAGAGAGTCTTTAGATATGTAACAATTGACTATTATGTTCCCAGAAATACGGGTGTGATTCCCTTCACCCATTTGAAGGAAGAACTGTTGTAAAGGATTGGGTTTTCTTGGAAAAAGGTTTATTTACCTATTTTTCAGATTGCAACTAAGTGTAACTTACCATTATGATTATGAATATCTGTATTATCTTCCTAACC
Source organism: Spilogale gracilis (assembly GCA_004023965.1). Lineage (NCBI taxonomy): Eukaryota > Metazoa > Chordata > Mammalia > Carnivora > Mephitidae > Spilogale > Spilogale gracilis. The sequence continues at coordinate 11,864 of PITA01028202.1, forward strand.
AAATAGGAATCACTAGTCCTGTTCAAGTATGAGTCAGCCCCATCACAAGATGAAATGACAGGGAGCTACAGAATAGTTCTCAGGCCTGGTCAGAGCACTCTTGCTTTTCTTTTCTTTTCTTTTTTTAAGATTTTATTTATTTATTTGACAAAGAGAAACACAGCAAGAGAGGGAACACAAGCAGGGGGAGTGAGAGAGGGAGAAGCAGGCTTCCCACAGAGCAGGGAGCCCCATGCGGGGCTCAATCCCGAGTCTCCGAGATCGTGACCTGAGCCGAAGGCAGTTGCTCAACCAACTGAGCCACCCAGGCGCCCCTTCACTCTTACTTTTCACCTGCCCTCACCTTGTTCTCAGAATGAGAATCTAATTTCCTTGGTTCATTCATAGAGAGATTTATTTGTGACTGTATTTCTTCCATTCCAGATAGAAAACCTTTTTGGAGGAACCTACCATCATATTGAGGGAAAACCTTGTTTTTTAAAATTGAGGACAATGTAGTAAGGAAGTGAATTTACTGTCTATGCATTTTGTGAGTGAAAATAGACAACAGATGACATAAAAATATACTTTATAAGTGATGATATTCTGGTGTTGATGTTACTACTTCAGTATAAACTGCCCATGCATAGCATGAGTCCATTTTCCTTGTATAAAAATTAAATTGTAAGGTATGAAAATAATTTTAAATTTGTTTTAGAGAAGTAATTTAAATTCTGATTAATACTATATTGGAATAAACTTGATGGATCTTTAAGAATTTTGCTAATATATAGGTGTAATATGTAACAATAAAGTTAGTTTTAATAATTGACACTAGAGTTATAAAAAAGAAACACAGAGACATAAATATATATTTATCTCATATTTAGGAGATATGTTCTTAAATAAAGAGCACAGATCTCTGAGATATATTTCCTATTTTCAGTTTATGGGTATCTATGCTTTCCCTAATTTCTCTACTTGCTTCTACTGCATGCATATAAAATTAATAGTTTACTCTTCAAAATATTGAGATGAATAAATAAGTAGTGATACTATTTTTCAACAACTTTTGTGAGAATTTGGCATATACTGGTCAAATAAGTGAAATAAGTCAGTCAGAGAAAGACAAAATACCATATACCATATGGTTTTACTCATATGTGGAATTTAAGAAACAAAAGTGATGAACATGGGGGAAACAAAAGATAGAGAAACCATAAAACAGACTCTAAACTACAGAGAACAAACTGAGAGTTGTTGGAGGGAGGGTGGGCAGTGGATAGGCTAGATGGGTGATGGATTTTAAGGAGGGCACTTGTGATCAGCACTGGGTGTTAGATGTAACTGATGAATCACTAAATTCTATTCTTGAAAATAATTTATTCTTTATGTTAACTAACTGGGATTTAAAAACCTTGGAAGTTGAAACTACTAACTAGTAGTTTCAAGTGTATATTAATACTATATATATACTTCTAGCTTATCTTATTTCTACAACAATCAATTGAGGTAAAACATAAATATACATGTTTACATATTATGTTTATGTCTTAAACATAACATGTTTATATATTATATATAGTACATGTATACATGTGTACATATACATATATGTAAATGCACATATCTAAAATTGTTGCAGCTTTTGTCAATTTTAATAACTGTAAAGGTAATATGCTGTACAAAAAGAATTTATACATCTGTTAGAAAAAAACAATGGCAGTTTTGATAATCAAAGAAATGCATTCTTATATTATAAAAACATATTTTTTCATTCATCCATAATGCAAATTATAGGGCTTCTGTGAACCTTGCAATTATTAGCTTAAGTTGACATCAATGATAGTAACTAGGAAATAAAGGATTAGCTAATAAGCTGACATATGATTTAAGTGAATTCCCAAACTAAAACCTTCTACTGTATGACAGAGGGAGGACAATAATTTCAATGTTTTCTATTATTTTGGTTGCGAAGAATCCTTGTCAAGCCTGAAGTTGCAATAATTTGGAGTGAATTGGTTTAAATTAAATAGCTCTACTTCAAGTTTTAATCTACTGTTTCTCAAAAAGTCATTTTGACTCACCATACAATAAAAATATATGTAAATATATAAGCAAAATAAAAATATATATTCTTTATTTCTGTGGAGAATTTTATTTTTTAATTTTTTAAAAGATTCATTTGTTAATTTGAGAGACAGAGAAAAAGCAAGAGCAAGAGAGCATGGAGTGGGGGGAGGGTTAGAGAGAAAGGAAGAAAGAATCTCAAGCAGACACCCCACTGAGCAACACAGCTTGACACTGGTCTCAATATCTTGACTCTGAGATCATGACCTGAGCCAAAACCAAGAGTCAAATGACTAACCAACTGAGTCAACCAGCTGCCCAAGGGGAGAATTTTTGAAATTTATATATTTTGGTGAATGATGAAGCAGGCATCATAATTTTGTTTCTTCTGGTGGTTCCTCATGCTTTCCAAGAAATAATATTTAGATTACAGTGCAATAATTCTTAAAGTCAAGTATGAAATTTGATTCACTCACTTATATCTTCATTTAAAAACATTTGTTGACATCTAAAATGTGTCTGGTGTCTTGTTAGACGCTTCAGATATGAAAATAAATGCAATCTGAACAAATACTAAGAGTCTTATCACACTGAAGAAGATTCATGCATATAAATAAATTTTCAGAATACAGGCTATTAAAACAACATAAGAAACTTACTCCATCAGTAGTTTTATTTCTTACCTGTAAGCCTGCCACTTCTCTAATTACATCATATTAAGAGGATTTAAAGGATGGCAGTCTATCCTCTCCAAAAAAGAGTTGAATCAATCTGAAGAAATTGACTATTCAAGCTAGATTTGGTGGGAGGAGGAAGACACAAATAAGATAAAGAACTGTAAAATCACAAAGCTAAAAATACCAGTGTAATGGGAGTAAACAGCAACAGAATGGATCATGCTTCTTGTCAAGGACAATTTGCCTTTTCCTCTTTGAAAATTCTGATCTCCTCGAAGGTTTTGTTAAATTATGGTTTCTATCTGTGTTTATGGGACACCAAGATTTTGTAATTATTTGAAAACAGATACTCATCCTAGCATGCTCTGCTATTTCTAAAAGAAGTTGCTTTTTGTAGTATTTAATCTCTCATCCTTCAGTGTGAATACATAAAGATAAACAGGGATGTAAGTAGAAGAAAAATGGAATAAGGAACAAGTTGATATCTTTGATTCATCCACTATCCTAAATAATTTTAACTATCTTCTTATAATGACTGGCAGTTTATTCTCAGAAGAAACTAACAAGTCCTATGAATGCTTATATGTCAGGTATGACAAAGGTCAAGGATAAGGCATCATAAAATATGTGAGGACTTAATCCAATATTCATATTAAGTGTGATACCTGCAGTATCTTTCTACTGAACTCCAAGAACACTGGCAGCCAATTAAATTTTCACTCCAGGAAGTAGATTGGTGGGTTATTTTGGAAAAATTGCAAGTCCCTGAAAAAGACCTATAAATAATGACAACTAAGGATGTCAGTAATGAAGCAAAGAAGTCCTAGAGAGGATTTAAAGTAAATATTACCAATTGCTGAGGCTCAATCATCATCTGGAGTTTCAAGTCAGCTTTCTAAAGACTATTAAGTATGAATTTAGTCAAAGATTATCAGACAGTTGGGAAACATTCCAAAATTAATGATAAAAAGTAAAATAAGCTATAAAAATAAATTATTAAAATTAGAAAGTTATAGAAATAATATATAAAAAGTAGAATAAATATGTGTATATATAATTTTTATACTTTCATACTAATCAGAGAAAAATAAGATAAAAAACTTTAATATTACAAACAAAATGCCAAGATATTTGGGATATATAATACTTTCAGAACTCTTTCAGAAAGTAGGTTAAATAGAGGCAGCCTTAAAAAATTTCATTTGCAAAAAGAAAGAATAATTTCAGAAGAACCAGTATCTGACTAAAAAAAAAGTGTAAAAAAATAACAAGAAAAATGTTGGGAATAAATTATTAGAAGATAAGTAAATTTCCAAAGTCAAAGGTATTAGATTTCCAGTGCCAGGAATCCCATGACTCTCTTCACAATTGTACGTTCACAAGCATACATGCCCTTTTATCACTGCCATTAAATTTCAGAGCACAGAGGTCGGGAAGATGGCAGAAGGCCAGGTGACCGCATTTCGGGGAGTCCCCTGAAGTGAGCTCAATTCCTGCAAAAAACACTACAGGAACACTGTGAGCACCCATGAAATCAGCCTGAAATGTGATATTTCACACTTCTGGATCACCACGGGGGACAAGGACCATAGGCAAAGAGGTAGAGAGAGTGTGGGGGGACGATGGTGGAAGGCCAGGTGACTGCATTTCAGTGAGTCTCCTGAAGTGAGCTCAATTCCTACAAAAAAACACTACAGGAACACTGTGAACACCCAGGAAATCAGCCTGAAATGTGATATTTCACGCTTCTGGATCACCACAGGAGACAAAGACCATCAGCAAAAAGGTAGAAACAAGTGAGAGCGACCGGAGGCTTGCCCCCAGATACAAGGGTGTGGGGGAGGAAGCCAACAGAGCTGAACCATTGAAAGCAAATACCCCAGCAGATTATGGTCTGATTCAGGGCGAGGGAGAACCAGGAACGCAGCAGAGCCAGTGGCGCAGTCTGTTTTTCTGCCAGCGCAGCAGGGAGATGGGGATCCGCAGGGAGAGAGAGTGCCCCGCAGCTCAAGGGAACTTGGAGAGGCCGGAGGTATGGAATCCATCTTTCCATTGCTTAAGCCAAAGAAGCAGGGATTTGCAGAGAGAAAGGGTGCCCTGTATGGCGCAAAGGAACTCAGCAAAACCAGCGGTGCAGAGTCTATTTTTCGGCCGCTCTTTTTTTTTTTTTTTCTTTTTCTTTTTTCCCCTTTCCTCCACTACTTTTCTCTCCCACTTCTCTCCACCCAGTGGGCCAGGCATGGACCCCCAAGGGAAGGTGATTTTGCAGACTTGCACAGGACCTGTGGGGCCGCGGGTCCCAGGGCACAGACAAGGTCTCACAACCCAAAATCAGTTGCGGTTTTGAGGTGCGGGAGTGAAATGACAAGTGGGGGCTTTGGACAGAAATCAATCCGGCATCTGCACCTGCCCAGCTCTGACAGGCTGCCAACCGGGAGGCAGGAAAGAGCCTCTCTCTGTGTAGAGGCTCTCTATGGGAAGGAGGTCTGGGCGCAGACATCTTGCTCCAACCTGACTTCCTCAGCAGCTGAAAAAGGCCATAAAAGAGCAACCCTCCTCCACCAGAGAACTGTACCCTGACAACCTGGTTACCATGGAGACCAGTCTCTAGCAAGGGGGCAGAGAGACGCAGCCCAGGTAGAAGGGACCAAAAAAGGATGGCAGGGCCCACCCCCAGAAGGCAAGCCAGAAGCACAGGAGGACAACACTCAAACTGTAAAACCCCAACATCGGGGGGAAAGGCAATTTATTAAACTCCTGGTACTGACTACAAGTACCAAAAGCCCTACACTTTATTGATACATTTTCCACCTCATTTGCTTTTTTAACTTTTTTCTATTTTTACTTTTAAAGCTTCCATTTTAAACTTAAAAATGCATTCTCATGGTTTTTCCTCTTTTAATTTTTAACCCACTTTTTATCACAACGTGATGCTCAATACAACACTCCATAACATTTTTTTTACCTTGAAATTTTTTCAAACACATTCCTGTATTTTCTGCTGTTGTTGTTGCCTCTTGTTTCCCTTCTTGTTTTATGTTTTTCCCTTTCTTCTCTCTTCTTTCCTTTATTCTCTCTTTTACATATACATATAGTTATAAGCTTCAAGGTAATCCTACATCCCTATTCAATACTACCCCTATATACAACCAGTTCTAATCTCCCTATATCTTTATAAAGTGGGCTCCTCCAACAACAATAACAAGACAAACTTGGGAGCATCTGAAACACATTCCTTGCCCACAAGGAGTGTCTGCTCTCACCTTCCCACTCTAGTCTGTCAGTGTTTCTGTGTAATTGTTTTTGCTTTTGTATTATATAAATACTGGTCTTGGGGGTCATCCAGGTTGGGCTTTGCTTTTTGATCTATTCATTTACCCTCGATAGCCCTTTTCTTTACCCTGTAGTAGTTTTGTACCATATAAATCCTACCACTGGGCCCCACTCAGGCAGGGCTTTCTTTTCTTGCTTCCTTTCCTCCGTTTTCTTTTTTCTTTCTTCTTCCTTTTCGGTGGTGTATTCTGGTTGCTCCAAAACCTTCCAATGACCAATCCACCTAGATAGTGGCTGATATATTTAGCTATACACTCCCTCAACCACTCCTTGCCACAATGACTCAGAGGAGGAACATCCAACAGAAGAAGAACTCTGAGACTGCAACCCCAGTCACAGAATTACTGGAAATGAACATAAATAATAGGACAGAAATGGAATTCAGGGCAGCAATCGTCCAAGCAATGGCTAATTTAGAAAAGAACATTAGTCTCAAAGTGGAAGCCATAGTAACGGAAGTGAAGGCTGAGGTTAGAAAGGCTATAGATGAGATGCAATCTAATTTAAATATGCTAACAGCCAGAGTAAGTGAAGCTGAAGATCGTATCAGGGATTTAGAAGATAGATGGATTAAGAAGGAGGAGCAAGAGAAGTCTTGGAGCAAACAACTAAAATCCCATGAAAACAGAATAAGGGAAATAAATGATGCCATGAAATGCTCCAATATCAGAATTATTGGAAACCCCGAAGGAGTTGAGAGAGAGAGAAGCCTAGAAGATATTGTTGAACAAATCATGGATGAAAATTTCCCAAATCTGGGGAATGAAAAATGTTCATGCCCTAGAAGTAGAGAGGACACCCCCAAGATCAATGAGGTCAGAAAAACCTCCAGGCACGTAATTGTGAAATTCACGAATCATAAAACCAAAGAATATGTCTTAAGGGCAGCTAGGAGAAAGTGATCCCTTACCTATAGAGGGAGGACCATCAGAATAACGTCAGACCTTTCCACAGAAACCTGGCAAGCCGGAAAGGGTTGACATATTCAGGAAATTACATGACAAAAATATGCAACCAAGGATAATGTATCCAGCAAGGTTGACTTTCAGAGTGGAAGGAAAAATAAAAAGCTTCCAGGACTGCCAAAGTCTAAAAGATTATGCAACCACCAAGCCAGCACTATAAGAAATACTAAGAGGGGTCCTATAAAGGAGAAACAAACCCAAGAGTGACACAGAACAGAAATTTACTGAGGTAATCTATAGAAACATGAACTTCACAGGCAACATGATGTCAAATACAAACGTATCTATCAATAATCACTCTCAATGTGAATGGCCTAAATGCTCCAATAAAAAGACACAGGGTTGCAGACTGGATAAAACTACAGGACCCATCCATAAGGTGTTTACAAGAGACTCATCTTGAATCTAAAGACACTTCCAGATTGAAAGTGAGGGGATGGAGGACCATCTTTCATGCCAATGGACTCCAAAAGAAAGCCGGGGTAGCAATTCTCATATCAGACAAATTGGATTTTAATCTAAAGACTGTAGTAGAGACACAGAAGGAGACTACATCATTCTTAAAGGGTCTATACATCAAGATCTAACAATTGTAAATATTTATGCCCCCAGCATGGGAGCAGCCAACTACATAAGCCAACTTATGATAAAGAATCATATGGATACAAATACATTAATTGTAGGAGATCTTAACACACCACTCTCAGCAATGGACAGATCATCTAAACAGAAAATCAACAAA
>PITA01028203.1:0-19744 GCA_004023965.1 Spilogale gracilis
CCCGGGAGGGCCCTCTCCAGTCTCTGAGCATTCTTAAGGCCTCCCTGAGTGCAAGGCGTCTGTCCTTCCATGATCAAAATCCTGCAACCCATCTCTTTCTTGAGCACAGACCATAATGTGCGCGTAGGTTCATGTTCGCCCAGAGTCGCACAGGCTTGCACACCATCCTTTCTGAGGTCTGTAAGGTATCAGAAATGACAAGATCTAAATGTTCTAGAGGCTCACATCCTGGGACACCCCAAATCCCCATATTTGAAAATACCTACTTGTGAACAGAATTTTCTCACTCCCCTTATTTTTTTAGTGCAGTTTTTTAAATCGGTGGTTATGAAGCGGGCTAGTTCGGGAATTTGCTGGACACTCTATACATTTTTGTTTGATTACAAGGTATTTGATTGAAAAAAATTAAACATATGTATTATATAATCATAGTTGTTGATTCTGGAAAACTTGGATTATTTTTAAGGGTTGAGTAACTCGGAGGACGGGGAAGCGACAGCAGCACCCACACAACACGCCTGTATCAGCCAGGTTTCTCTGGAGAAACGGAATCAACACGACGCTGAGAAACCCCAAGATCCGCTGTTGGCAGGCTGTGACCCAGGGAAGCCCCGGGGAGAAGTCTCGGTTGGAGTCCCCGTCTGAAGGTGGGAGAAGACTGATGTCCCAACTCTAAGACGGTAAGGCAGGCAGAGCACATTCTCCCTTCTGCAGCCCTGTGGGTCTACTCATGCCTTCAGCTGATTAGATGACCTCCCCAATGTGGGAGGTCTACCAATTTAAATGCTAACCTCATCCAGAAACACCCTTATAGACACACGCAAGATAAAGCCTGACTGAGTATCTGGGACCCTATGGCTCCATCAAATCGACGTGTGAGATTGACAATCACATCTATTACGCCCTTAGCTTGCTTTTAAGCTTAAGTCCTGGAACTACAACCGTAGGTTTGGCTGAGTCTCCGCCCTCGGGAGAGAAACACCCAACCCCTCCTGCAACATGCTGAGACTGTGCTGGAGAGGTGGGTGTGCACACGGAGGACAAGAAACCTGTGGGGAGACAGGACTCGGTCTGGACGCGCAGGGCACAGGGAGCAGCGGAAAGACTGCAGATGAGCCCCGTCCTCAGCCCTGATCTGTCTGAGAGATTGTTCTGGGCAACTTGGACTATAGCCAGGCACCTGTCAGAGGGCCGTGAGGACTGACTCGCACGCCAGGCTTTCCCAGGGGTGGAGGTTTCCTGTAGAGATGTGATATGACGCAGTACACCAAGGAGAAGGAACCCCCACAGACATCTGCAATGGTCACACAACATCTGGGCCGGTCTGTGATCAGCAACCAAATTCACAAAGGATAAGGGCAGGTGGGAACATTGAGGAGGAAGTGGCCAGAAGGCTGAGCAGTCAACAAAAAGCACCCTGATAATTGTATGTCCCGAGAGTGCTCCCCTTTCATACGTTTTAGGGTCCCCAGACCACTCATTATTCCGAAACACCAGAGGACATGATCTCCCTTTTCAAGGAGGAGAAAACGGAGATACAAAATGTTAGTGTCTGATCCAATGCCACAGCCCTAGGGTATCTCCAATCCATTAACAAAATCAAAGATGTCTGACTCCCGACATGATGGTCAAATAGTCTACGAGAGAGGAGCAGAATGGACCCAATCTAAATTGTTCCCAAAAGGAAAAGTATCACCACTAAGTGAAAGTATCAGGAAAGTAAATGTTAACTTGATGTAAGAAAAGATTTTGAGACAACCAGAATCCTTTAGATTTGCACCAGCTGTATTCAGAATGGCTCCTAAAAGGATCCCAACATGTGCACAGTGTGGTGGTGCCGATTCTCACAACGGCAAAGAAGGAGGAAGGCAGGGACAACTATCCATAGATGATGACAGGAGCAAAAAGACACCATCAAGGTTTCTACATATCAAATATCGTACCTTCTTAATCAGAAAGATTCTTGAAAATGTGCACCAAGAAAATGAGGACGTAAACCAGGAGTCCACACAGAAGCAAGAAAATGGGCTTCAACACAGGAGAAAGGAAGAGGATCCCTCAGGAGTCTGAGAAGCAGACCCTGCAGGAAGCACCGGGACCCTGCATTCCTGGTCCCCATGAGGACAGGCGGAAAGTCACCAGGTGGGGACTCTTCAAGAGGAGACAGTTGTCAAAACACTCTCACGTTTGGATATATTGGGAGATTTAGGCGGTTAGTGCAAAGCTTAGGAATGAATTAGTGAACAATACTTAGCAAATTAAACAAACTGAAAAACATGGTGCTTCTAACTGAGGAAAAAATGTATGAAAAGAAAAAAACAACCACATACTGCGTGACACCTCTTTAAATATTGTTACATCGTTGTAATAATAATTTGTCTGTAAGTCTGATTCACATTGACTGCTTGGATGTGGAGGGAAAGTGTGGAGTCACATGGGGTAGGGAGAGGGACGCAGGGAAGGAGAAATGACCTCAATCCTAACTTTCTGGAAGGAAAGTCACAGATAATATCCTGAACTGAAAATACAGAAGAAATTAACCACACTTAAGAAATTGATGTGTCTGCCTTATCAAGATAGAGACACAGTATTCTACATTCTATCTCAGAAGGCTACAGCCAAATACCGAGCTTGCCTATACCTGTGGGCAGTGGGTCGTACTGGGGGTTTATCTACCTTTGCAATAATAGCACACACATAGTCATTAGCAGTTTACAGTAAGTCTTGATATCTAGAAGGCAAGTCTCCACCATCTTCTTCTTATTCAGTATATTCTTCTTTCTGGGTATTTGTTCTTTCCCCCGAAATTTAAAATGTTAAAAAAAAATAATAAAACCCGGTGCTCTTATTTTATTAGAATTGTTCGGAACAGAGAATACACAAATGAAATACTCTTGGACATGGGTCATCTCTAACGCCTGGACATCATCCTTTCTCTTCTCTCCTATCACTGGGCCCCTTGATAATTTCTCCCCACCTTCTGGCTTTAAATATTGCCTCTCTTCCTGCAGACTCTACCTGCCCCTCCCAGCCTGCCTTGTCCTCAGCTCCCCAAGCGTCCATCCACCTCATTCTCCACATCTAGACTCAGACGTCCAATGGGCAGGTTGGTTTTGAATTTTTGACCATCACACCCCAACCCAGTAGACCCACTGTCTTCCTGAATCTGTTGGCATCACTCCGTCTTCCCAGGAGCTCAGGGGGAAATACTTTAAATCAAGCTTGGCTTTTCTATGTCTCTTACACCTCCTGGCTCATTCACTGGGAACCGTCCCCAGCTGGACCATGGTGCCTCTGAGGCCCCCACAGCCTGGGGGGCCCTTATCACCATCTGACCACCCGGCAGCCGTCTCCTCGGTCTCTCTGCTTGTCTCCTAACCTTTGCAGCCTACACCCGCCCCAGCAGCCAGCCCCACCCATTTCAGAGCCCGGGTCAGGTCTGTCTCCTCTCCCATTCCAGCCCTGTTCCTTCCGCTCAGAGTAAGGCCACGTCCTCACAGTGGCCCTGAGCCCCAGGTGGTGTCCGCTCTTTCCAGCCTGTCCCTCTGCTACAGCCACACATCCCCTTGCTGTCGTTCCTCAGCCCTCGCTTTGCTCACATCTGGGCGCGTGCAGTAACTCGACGTTCCCTCCCCGCAGATGTTCCCCCGTCTTGGTGCAGATGTCCCCTTCTCGGTGATCTTGTCTCACCCCCCTCGTGGGCAGGTCCTCTGTCCTCTGTCCCCCACCCTGTACCTTGGCCTTGATCTTCCGTAACACTTTCAAACAGACTGTATGGCTCACTGTTCGTCACACTTATCGGTCAAGGATTTTGTCTTTATTCCCCGACGTATTCCCAGGGTCCAGGACATTCCTGGTCACGCAATGAGGACTCAGAATGCTAGCCAAATGGATAGTGCTTATTTCAGAAGCACAGCGGCTCTAAGTACCTTTAATCGAGCATGTAGGTCATTGAGTATATCTGTGGGTCATATCTTTTAAATACACAGATATCATAAAATTCAAATCGAAATCAAATGTTCCTCTGCTACACCTTTACAATCACACACAGACTGAAAGAACGGCTTCAGAGGCAAGGGGCCCACGGGCTCCGCGCGGGCACCCAGCCTCCACATACCCATATCGTAGGTGATCCCGTGGACAGCAATATTAGCTAGCCGGGCTCTCATTCCAAGGTGTTGTTAACTTGCCCTTTTGAAATGTTCTTCTATGGAAAGAATTACCACTAGGCATGCTGAAGGAGAAAAAAATAATAAAAGATAACGTGTTTTACTTAACACCCCTAAAGGCAGTAAGAAATGAAAATATTCACCTCAAAGTTCTCCTCCTTCTACGCTCACATCTGGAGTTAATGAGTTCCAGCCTGGTGCTTGCTTGCTGTCCCTCACCCTCCAGGGACAGCAGCCACTGTGACGTGTGCCCCAGACACCAGCCGTGCGGTCGGTCCCATCGCCGGTTCGTCGTGGCCGGTTCGTCGTGGCCTCGGGTGTGGCTCAGATCCCATAAATCACCTGTTGTCACCGGCAAAGCCAGGAGTGGCCGCCCAGTCAGAGACGGGGGGGCCAAAGTAAGTCGTACACCTCCTCCCCAGAGTTTAGCACATAAAATAGGAATTGTTTTCTTTTTTAACTGTGGTGTGAAGATTAATTGATTAGGGAGACAAAATGGTGGCCTTCAAGATGGATTTTTTCCCCCTATAACCTTTAACTTTGAGATGTAGGAAAATCTTATTTAGGGATTTAGTGCCAGCAGAAACAAGAAAGAGACTGATAGACAGCAGAGGCATCAAAGATTGGCTGAGACATATTTCTGCCAAATATTCTCCCACATCACTCCAGGGACCCCTGTTTCTAGGGGGAAACGAGATTCCGCTCTCCACAGCTGCTAGGAGTTCTGCCACTTTATGAAGAAAAAGGGGATTTCAATATCCGCTGCTGCTCCTGTGGATGTCTTACAACACCCTCCCAAAAAATCACTCCCAAAAGGGAAAAAAAAAAAGAAAAGAAAACAAAGAATTTGATACAGGCTACTTTTCAGGCAAAGAAAAATTAAGAACAATCACCTTCCATGACTTGGTGCAGATTATAGTTGGTGCTGGGAGTTTCCTTCAGACCAGCCGAGGGCCCACATTCGCATTCGCTCTAGATCATCTCCAGCAAGCTCTGCACGGCGCAATTCCGATTAGAAATATTTCAGGAGTCATGGCACATTTCACATCACACACACACACACACACACACACACACACACACTTCTGTCCTTGAGTCTGGAGGTCCCAACCCACCACTTAGCATGTGTGGAGTCTGAGTCCCAGGAGCCTGGTGATGGGTCAGCAGCCACGCTGCTGGTTAGAGGCAGAGCAAGCACCAAGTCTGGGGTCTTCCAAGTCACCGTCACGTTCCTTGTGTGGTTCCAGAAGCATGCTGATTCCCTTTGGGACTTCAGTGTGTCGGATGCTGCCTCCCCAGGAGTGTGATCCTATCCATCTTGGAGCCATCTTGAGGGCTTGGAGGTGTCCCGCCCGATTTCAGATGATGCTCACGAGGAGGGCCACCTGTCAGGATCCCTCAGCCTGTGACCATTGACTCAGTATGGGGACCGCCCTGGCCACACTGCCGAGCATCCTAGACTCTCATCTTCAGATCAGCAGGCTGAGAGCTTTGCCAGTAGGCACACACGTGTCTGGGGATTTCTGTGTTATTTTCCTTGTTTAAGTGGAAATTAATTAGTTTCCTAAGTGCTTATTTAACGTTAAGCTTTATTAGTTGGAGCTAATTAAAACATTTAGAATGAATTGACAGGGGCAGTCACTATCAGACGTCAAAGTACTGTACCCCAAGGTAGCACAACATTTTCTACTGAAAGATTTTAACATCTTTTACCGAACTCATGTTTTCTAGATGACGGGAAAGATGTGTGCTCCCATTTGAAATGGAGCAGCTTATAACTTTGATGGTCGTACCACCAAATTCTGAGGAGTACAGTAATCTTCAAGTTTCTTTTATGAAACAAAGGCAGTTGATCTGGCATCCAGACTGCCCTCCCAGGAGGAGCCAGGGCTCCTTGGAGAATCGGCTAACTCCAGATCTGGGCTAAGACACAGACCAAAGGAGCCTGGGACATATCATCATGGGAGAAAGGATATCAGAGCCAGCTTGAAGGAGCTCCCCTTGCCAAAAAAATGGACAATCTGGGCACTGGCGATGCCACTCCTGGGCTGTGACAACCCCTGTTAGTACGACCTCAGTGCCTTCTGCGAAAAAACACACCCACCTGGTTGTGTCCTACTGGGCTACCCAGGGCCTGCTTCCCCAAACTTTGATGACTGTCTGTGGCCTTTCTTTCCGTGGAACTCCAGTGGATTGGGGGTAGAAGCTGGTTCTCATTTGTCATGATTCCTCAGTTCCTAGGAGAGCGTGTTGCTTGTGTTCATTGCTGAATGAATATTTAAGCATCATTCTACTCTTTGAACTTGCTTCTTCAGGACCCAGATGCAGAACATTCAGGAGGTCATCAATGCACAAGACGAGGGGGGGGGGACTCTCAGCCCTCTTTTTCATGCATTCCGTGCTCACATCATCTGCCCAGCACTCACCAGCTGCAAACAGTGTTAACGTTTATGTGTCATTTACTGTCAACTACGATGCGGGAGTAAAGGTACTCGTTAACGTGCAGAAAAATTACATTTCTCGGGACCTGGGAAGGCCTTTGAGGAGGCTGGACAGGGCTCCTGGGTGGTGGGCCTGGGTCATCCAGGACGCAGACATGGGGGCAGTACACGGTGCTCTCTCCATGGTTGTGTTTTTGCTGATGGCGTGTCTGCTGGCAAGTGCACATCATGCAGCATTCGACCAACACTGCGGGCAATGAGCTACAGACAAGAGCTACAGATAAAGAGGTTTTTACTGGTTCCTGCCAATCCAAAAAGAGGGACGGGCTTGGGTGTTTTTACTGAAAGGAGAAATTGACAGAGAAACAAGCCCGAGCCGCATTTCTGGCACAACCCCCCCCCCCCCCCGCGAGGACTCGGAGTGGACCGAGCGGCCGGGAAGGTGCCAAGCTTGGGCTAGGTGGAGGCCGCGGTCTGCTTTAAGCCTGAGCCAAACATTTAGCAGCTTCAAACATCACTAAACAGGCAATTTCATTTTTGTTCCCCCCAAACCTCAAGCATCTGAAGTCTGTTATGCAGACCCAGCCACGGTTATTAAGTCCACCCTCACATAGATATTTTTTTCAAGGCGAAATGCATTTAAGCTTCTCTCAAGGGGATTTATGTTCAAACCTTGTATCACTTTGGGCTCTCTCCTGGAACTCCCCTAAGCTCTCTGCGTTGTGCTCATTTTTTCCTCATTCCATTATATCTGTCAGACTCAACTCCTTCGTAAGTAGTTGTGACAGTCAAAAAAGGAAAGAAAAACCCTTCAAGATCCAGAGCATCAAAGCCTGTGTCTCTCAGGTTATATGTTCAAGACCCTGGCAGCAGGGCAATCTTTGTGTTAAACAACCAAAAATGGGACATTTAAGTAGGGACAGATGCCTGACTTTATGATACAATAAATACTTGGCAACACTCTCCAAAATCTGCGGTGCACACAAGTAGCGTTCGAGGTCAGTTTTCCAAATGATCCCTAATTCCTTCATGACAATCTATCACTTTACCGATGACCCTAACAAAAGCAGTTAGCTGCCCTGGCATCACACAGACCCCAGAGGCGAACAGAATGATTTCATGCATAATATAAACAGCCATTTAGAAAATAAAATCAAATCACGTAAAATCATGGTGGAGAAACGGCCACAATTGGGGCTAACAACTTCCATCCATGGAAATGTTTTTCGAATCTAGGATAACTCATGAGCGGCAAAGCCGAGAATTGATGTGGGAGCCGTTAACAACCAGCAAAGAGATAATTCATGTGTGGGGAGCCGGGGGAGAAGGGGCATGGTTTTCTGCCCCAGACCCCTGTGTTTATAAAGAGATACTTGTATGAGAAAATGACAGGAGGCACAACCAAAATTATGAGGCACAAGACAAGCCCGAAGGTAATAATCATCTTGAGCTCGTTCTCGCGGGGATCTCCCCAGCACCCCCCACTCCTGGAACTGAGGGCCAGCGTGGCAAGTCGTCACGTGAAAGTAGCAGATTAGAGAGGCGGCCTTGCCTTTACTCCTTGAGCTACTTAAGTGGTCAATGACCACTTGATAAAAGTATGTGCCAATTAAGTCAACGGAAGGAAACAACGCAATACAAGCCAAGCAAGTCTGAACTGAAAAGCACAGTTGGGACCCTGTGTCAGACTCAGGACAGCACTTGGGGTCGCCCAGCTTTGGTTTCGGGGTGGAGATTCCACATATCCTGGGGAGACATCTCTTCAGAATAGCGAGCTCCAGAGAAATGGGGTCACGAAGCACAGTGATTCTGATCTTAGAGTCTGGTCTATGGAATCCCTTCTTTAAAGAAGTAGAAAGGTTTCAAGTGATTTTCTTCATTGAGACTTTGCTACCTCTTCCTCACGTCATGTATAGTCCCACCAAATTAAAATTTACCGTTCCTTGTAGTATTCAGCAAAGAAATTATCGCCCATTTCTACAACCACATGCTAGCTGGGGGATGGGCAGAAAAGGGGCAGGCTATGCAAAGGATCGTCCTCTGGGACCACTGTGGCTCTCTCTCCTGGGGCCCCTGCCCCTCCTCTCACGGCTTCACCCTTCACGGCCCCTCCCTCTCCAGGATGCAGGAACTCGCGCTGATTTCTTTTAGCAATGATGCTTCTGATGACAAGATGATTTATCAGATAATTTCTAGAACACCATCATGTTATTCCTTAGAAGCAACGTGTGATACAGCTGATACAGCCCCGAATAGGATCATAGTAAACGCAGCCATTGGCTTTCAACAAAAAAAAGGTTAAAAAAAAGAAAATGTAGGTTTCTGCCACATTTCCTATGTACAAGATTGTTAGCTATTTGGAAAGTGACCTCCCTTCAAACAAGCTAATACAAGAGACCCAAGGATGACGATTACAAGGAGGCTCTCTGAGGCTTACGTGGCTTCAGAAATCCACGCTAAACTGTTAGATAAAAGGATTTGCTCCACTTTGTTTTGACACTGTTATTTCCCGGCAGCAGGTGTATAAACCTTGAGGTTTTTACTGGTTCCTGCCAATCCAAAATGATGGCAAGAAAGAAACATGAGGTCTAGAGGTTCTTGGAGAAATCCTCCTTTTGTGGAAAACATTTATGTGCATCAGGAATGCGGAGGGAGCCTCCACCGAGAGCAACCGGGCACGTGTGGGGAGAGAGCAGCCCGTCCCATGGGAAGCTGAGGGTGCAGGAAGCTAGCTTATATGTGCCTCAAGGTGGTATAAGGTTATCCTCATCCTCGTCTGAGAATCTGTGCTGATGGTACTCTGCTGACCCCAGCTCGCCACCTCGCATGGCCCTTGAGACGGCCAGGTGTTCATGCACCCCACGGGACAGTGGGCAGTTCGCATCCGTCTGAAGACCCTCTTGTGCCCCCGTGATGGGGACAGGGGGCCAGGGCCTTCCGCAGTCGACCTCAAAGCCCAAATACTCTCTGACTTCGAATGTTCTCCCAAGCACTTTGATTTAAATATTTCTTATAAGATGTCATGCTTATATATGCATCACGTCCAGTTAACAAACTATCGCAGACTACGGGGGGCAGTGGGGCGGGCTTGAACTACAGAAGTTTACTTTCTCCCACTTGGGAGGCTGGAAGTTCATGATGGAGGCACCTCCTCCCTGTGGCCACGCCCCTCTGTGTGTTTATCCCAACCCCCCCCATAGGGACACCTGTGCTCCAGGGTCAGAGCCCGCCCACCTCGTCTGACCTTAACTACCTCTTCAAAATCCTCCTCCAAGGAGAGCTGCCCTGGGAGGCCAATGTCAGGACTCCAGCTGTGGGGGGCACTGCTCAGCCCAGAGCACCGGCTTCTGTTTTCTGAATTCTCAGTATTTTTTCCTCCCACAGCAATAAATTATCCACAATCAGAAGCTGCGGGGGAGGGAGGTGAGAAACAGAAATCCCCCGTGCCATCTTCAACAGAGCTATGAGCAAAGATCTACTCAGAAAAATAAAGTCTTTCCCCCAAGTAATTGTCCACTGGTTCCTTTAGAAAACCACCGTAATTCAGGTACAAATTTATTTCTTTTACGGTACTTCTAGTTACAAATATATAGTTATTCTGAAACAGAACTTTAAAAATTAATAACATATTTAAGTAGAAGACTTTACAGGTTTTAAAACATAAATCTAAAGTGTTTCCATGACACACGGTAATAACTCTCTGAAGTGAGAATAGAACCACTAAGAGTAAACTCTCCTTAATGTCATTCGCCAAGACGTGTTAGTGCAACATTTATAACATATTTCAGAAGCAGTGTTAATATTTCATCAAATCTGAAGCAAATAGCCTTTCAATCCATATATTAAAATCCTAATAGTTGCTATTACACTAGAGGCTAAAGGCAACAATAAACCATATGGAAATAAGACCATTCATCTCCACCCAGAGTTCATATTTGCAGAAATTACGTTGAGCTGTTGGCTCCCTGACAGCCCTCGTTCCCATTACTACTTGTGTTTATTGCACATCTTTATGGAAAAGTTAAAAATATTATAAGAGTAAAATCTTAATAGAATATAACCTGGAGAGTCTCTAAGAAGGAGACGAGAGCTATCAGAAGCACATTGTTCCCGAGGCAGACCCACAGGCGAGCGGGTCGACGGGTCCGTGTGGCTTCTGTGGGAAGGTGGCTACGTAAAGGCAATAAATTACAGACGGGGGGGACGGGACGCAAGGGGCTTCGCTGTCGAGTTAAACTCCTCAGTATGAGAACCTTATGGTAATGTGTGATCAATAAAGCTTACCCAGGGGTGAGCAGAGGGAGACGTTAAGTAGTTATAAAAACAATTCCTAAATTGCCTTTTTACATTTGAAAAATAAAAGTTACGTATGGTATGCTTTGCATTTATTGAAATACCGTAATACCGTGTGTTAAGTTTTTTAATCTCCTAAGGCATTACAGGGAAAGGTTTGTCCTTTTTGGAAAGAAATTTTAGCTTTATGTAACATATGCCTCAATTCAATCTTAAAAATGTAACATATTTGTTTATCGTACTTATCACAGATGTATAAATATACGTGTGAGTGCTGTACCTATTTGCTTATCATTCTATTCATCAGCCAAAAAGATTAGCTAATATTCGTTTTCACGGTGGAGACAAATAATATTTAAGACAAGTTAAAGCAAAGCCCATACGATTTTTACTATCTTTCGGATTTTAAGTAGTTTGCGTCAACTATGTAGTTTTATGATTGCATCTTTTTAAATGTAGTTCGTTTTAATTATTTTAACTCATGTGATGCAGCCCTTTCGGAAACAGCCCTTGGTACCCTTGCCTGTGTGATGGGTGTGAGGAAGGGAGCGAGGGCTGCGGAGAAGGGCGGAGAACCGGCGGGAAGGATTTCCCTGCAGATCGCACAGGGCGCCCTCTGTCCAGGCACACTGCTGTTGTTTAGGACATTTTTAGAATTTGCAATTTAGAAACATCTCCAGAGCCTTCAGCATATTAAAAAAAAAAAAAAAGTAAACGTTTATGGAGTGCCTACCCCGAGCCCCAGAGAGTAAAAAGCACAGCACGATCCCAGTTGCTTTACCCAGTGCTGGAGAAGGGCTATTTGTTTTCTGCATGTCTGTTTGGACGTGGTGGTTAAGTCCTGTAGTTGTATTTTTACACATGAAAAGGCTGGGGTTCAATGAGATTAAGTGCTGTAAGTCCGTCCGCTCAGGGGTTTGCAGACTCCATTATGGAAAGATAACATTTTGATTTGGGGCAGTGGCAGGAGCCATTCAGAGACACGTCTGTGCACTGATGCAGCAGCCAAACTGGAGAATTCTGTAAACTCGATTCTTCGAAAGGCTGCTTGTAAATACAATGCTGCATGTGCGCAGGGAAGTTCTGATGTCCTTTCCGCCAGCAGCTCCCACTTCCCGGAGATGCTGTCTCGCGTGTGGGTAGCACCGTGCCCTGTGCCTTTCAGACACTCAAGCCTCCTCGGTCTGGGACCTGGGCCCCAGGCCAGCACTGGGGGCCTGCAGAGCAGTTTCACGTGTGGTCCCTGCCCCTTCTGGGCCCCGGCTATCTACCGTCCCTCTCCGTGGGCTCAAACTGCTATTTTTCCCTTTTCCCTCTACTTGTTTTTACATTCTAAACTACTTTGGTTTCCTCCTGGGTTCTTAGGGAGTCCCTGGAACACAGACCCTGTGCTATCTTTTAGGGAAGGATAAGTTATGCCCTCAAAATTCACCCGAGGTACAAACTTCCAGCTGCGAGGTGAATAAACACTAGAGAACACATGATAGCATGATGGCCACAGTTCACTCTGCTGGGTAGAGCAGAGGAAGGGCGTGCAGAAAGTGGATCCCAAGAGCTCTCATCACAGGGAAAAATTAGCTTTCCTTTCCTTTTCTTTGCATTGTATGTTTATGACGTGGTAGACATTAACTAAACCTGTCTGATTATCACTTCACAAGATGTGATCCTGGGGCACACCCCAAGTGTGTATGGGACGCCATATCAATTTCTCCCCAAAGCACTATTTTGAAAGACAGCACTACTTTAAATGTGCACGTTCTGATATATTTTTTAAATGACTCAAAATGTGTATAAACCATAAGTATCGCATAAACACACATGTGTTGCTTTTTAATTTCAAAAACTTTAATTCAGGTTCTGGCATGGGCCATGGCGAAGGGACAGTTCATTCGGAACTAAGGATGAAGGGATGGTGCAGAGATGTGTCTGGAAATAGGTTTCCCTTTCCTCTCCCTACTGACCTGAGAACAGCAATCGTGAGCTAGGAGAGAAGAGGGAGGGTGTGTGCTCTTTCCCTCGGGTTCTCACAGGGAGGGGCAGGAACCCCGGCCCGAGCCATCTGGCAGTGATGGGACCAGCCAAGCTCCCTCAAGCTCGCACTCAGGCCATGGCGCCCCTGCCCGTTCCAGTGTAAGATACCCATTTGGGAGAGGGTTGGTAGAGTTTTGAATCAGCTCTGTTGGCTCTGTCTCCCATGCCAGGGTTTGGATGGGGGAATCCTCTTCTCACATCTTCACGTAAGAGAACCTTTCCCCCATTTCTTTTACCCTGAATTCCTTTTCTGAAAAGATAGTTTCAATTAGTTCCCTGAAAAAAGACATATTCCTTGTAATTCTGTCTCAACCCCTCACCCCTCACTGATCGTGCCTCTTGTAAGGTTGGTGCACTTACAGAATTGAATTTATTCTCTAGAATATTCTAAGTTTCAACAAAACCTTTCCACATCACACTGGTTACAAACACAATCTTCATTTGGAAGTGATGTTGCCACCATGATCCTAAACCCTCAACACACTGGGGATCGGTCCTTGAAATATGACGGTTCCCACAAACCTTCCTTGACCACAAACACACAGCCGATGTGTGATGGATAGACAGCGGGATGGTCAATAGTAAAACACTCAGTCTGCAAGCACCAAGTGGATGTAGTGTGCTCACATTCAAGAACATGGTGGTGCGGCAGGGGGTGGGGGACAAGTCCTCACCAGGCCAGTCAAAATCCCACAGACACCCCAAGGGCACGGCTCCCACTGCCTGCCCAGCGCTCCGCTCAGTAAAGCCCCAGAGACCGGGCAGACTCCATCTCTAAGGACAGTCCCTTGAAGTACAGACCTAGGGATAAGTCACTTCATCACTTTTGTCTCTTTTCTATTTTGTGCTATTCTCAACCAGAGTGGATGGCCTTGTCAATGTTCTAGATTCTTCTAATCCTTCAGATAAGAACAAGTTCAGCCTGACAAGCCATACCATCTGCTACATGCTGGACTCAAGACGAATTCATTATATTCCAACCCACTCTGTACCTGGTTCACATCAGGGATTCCAGACAGAATCCTGGTTCTTTCTGAACCTTACAGAAATGATGAGCTCGGTAACTCCCAAACCCACCCTGTACTTCAGAATCCCTGAATGCAACTAGGTTACAGCCCTGAGGTGGGCATTTACCCATACCTCTCTCCAGGCCTGTTTTTCTATGAAAAGCAACGTTAAGGACACACTTCAATTTTCAAGACCTAATGTCTGACTTTAAGGTCTACAGAGAAGGAAGAAACAAGTCTGAGGAGCAGGTAGAGGATGAAGCAGGGCTTCATCTTCATCTGTGTGTGGGTGTGCAGCCAAAGCAGAGGTGTAGATGCCCCGGTGTGGAAGGTCTGCTAAGGCCTAGAATTCATATCCCAACATCGTTACCTGGAGATCCTGTGGCCACTCCCAAACCCAGATGCCTACCCGTTTCTGTCTGTTGACTCTTGCTCTAGAATGAGCTGAAACAGGTCTCAGTGAATGGAAGAGCTATTCTTAGGTGTGCTATTTATTCTATCGAATACATAATACCCTCTATGTTCCAGGTGCTCTGAAAGAGCTTGCGGGATACCGAGGCCCTGAACCTTTACGATGAGCCTGGGTGGGGGTGGGATGCGGGGGTGGGGGTTGGTATCTCCATTTTACCGGGGAACCTGAGGCACAGGGAGGTCATACCACTAGTAAAGGGAAGAGTCAGAATTCACATCCAGAAAAGTCTGGTTTGTCTCCAGCACCTGTGCTCCTTACCCTGATCCCGTAAAGCCGTCAAACAAACGCCCGTGGTGCAGGGAGCCGCCCCTTGAGGGCACTGTGGGTTGATAGCCAACGGAACCTCACACCTGTTTGTTGGGCAACCCCGGGCGTGCGGCCCGTGTGTTGGCTCTGGAAATGTCTATCTGAAAGACAGCCAGGGCAACCTCGGCTGGCGGGTCCCCAACTGCACTCTAGGGTGTACGGTGACGGTTCCAACACATGGTCCTCTCCACGGAGCATGCTTTACTCTTAGCATTTTTTTAATGAATGAAAACCTTAAATTCGCGTGGGAAATTTATACCTATTGCATTGGAAGACTATTTCGTTGTCTGCCACTTTTGGCCTAGAGTGAATCCAAAGGATACTTTTATTCAGTGATAAGAATAGATTCAACCCGAATAATAGTCTGGCAAGCATGAGAATAGCCATAATGAATCGTAAAAGTGACTTTAAAAAGTAGGATCGGCTGATTTGGAAACATACTTAGAAACCACCAAATACGTGCTGTTGTGAAAAAGAACACGATGTAAATTTGGTCCTTAAAACTTGAAAGCAAGCGCTAATGCTCACAGTATGCCACCACCTGATGATTGAAGAAGGGTCTCTACCCCCCACTGAGGTGCTCCCACGTCAGCATCGTTGGATGGTGATTCTTTCTAGTGACCCATGCTGGACATCGACCGACCTGACGTCAGCTTTCTGGTTCATGAGTTCCGTGGATGGCATCTCTGTTCCTGTGGGAAGAGCGCATCTGGAAACCACGAGCAGCGTGGCGCTGTGACGGAACGTGGCCGGGGTGGAGGCTGGGCATTCGCACACCCACCCGCTCGAGCCCTCCCGGAAAGGACTTCGGGATTCAAGCTCAGTTCCCAGGAGGCCGCCTTTCCACCTCAAAGCACTGCTCCCTGCACTTGTCCCTAGTCCCTGTGGAGAAGGCAGTTCTTGGCTGCTGGGAATCTCTAGGGCCATGATCTCTGCAGGGTAGCATTTAAATGCGGTAGGAGCGGCCCCACACTGAGACATTCTAAGGATGGACAAAAGAAGTCCATTTTAATGGCACCTTTCATTAAAAGTTTCTTTAAAGGAAAAGAGATATTTCAATGGTTGAAAGATTACAGCCCACCTCTCCACCCCCTCAGACATGCATGGGGCTTGCTAATTACCTTGCAAGGTCCCATTGTGACAGCGATAAAGTTCCCTCAGTGCCGGCTGTTGGATTTTAGAAATCTCTCTAAACTGATGAGCAGAACAGGAGGGGGCCAGAAACGAAAGCATCCCGAGCATCCCACCTTTTTCTGATTATACAGGTTAGTTGCGCCTGACCTACCGCCTTGGCATGAATTTGCTCCATTTACGTGTATTTTTCACTCCTCCCCCAGGCCCTGAAAGCAAAACAGAGTTTACTGCATGCCATAAATATGTAATAGGAATGCCATGCTGGATGGCTGAGAATATTCCAGGCTTAATGACAGTGCTCAAGACGTGAGCTTTGCAGATCTGAGATATCACAGGTGCCTCAGCCCGGCGCCGAGCGGCAGTCTTGCTTCTGCAGAATGTATTTGAATATTTCAGCATTTTAAGCTATTTGCATGCATCCAAGGCTAACCCAAGCCTGAAATCCTGCAGTAAGTGCTCCTCACGAATCTTGTCTGGCAATCACAAGGGGAAAAGCCCCCAGCGGAGATGGACGGATGGCTTTAAGACAATCCACCCACCCCAAGTGCAAAAAGACACTGTCAGAACAAAACTTGTCCTATTTTTCCAAGGGAGGCACCAAACAGGAAAGTGTGCCGAGTTCAACACAAAGCCGCGAAGAAAGAGGCACGAGCGGTGCCGGGGGAGCTGGCTTGGGTGGTAGAGCCCGTGGGCTGAGCGCTCGCAGAGGCGTGCAGACGCCCACGGCGGAAGGCACCTCCACCGCCGGCTCATTCCAGCAGCGCCGGCTTGGGCGGTCGGCTGTCGCCGCGGGGAGCTGGCTTCTGCCGCAGAATTCCACTGTGGACGCAGGGTTTGCTGAAACGATGTGTACGGGCGATGACGCCTCTTTTGACTGTATTTGTGCTTCATTATTTCATATGGAGAAGTGCGGTCACTGCTGGGGTCCGCACGTACCCTCCCTTCATCACAGGATTTCCAGGTTAATATAATTGACTGTATTTGCTCGGAGGTGCTACCAAAAAAGAAGAAAGGAAGACATGTATTCCTTATTATCATAAGATTCTTTTACATGTATTTATTAGAAATCAGTTTTGACTTTTCAAGAATTTAATTGATTCTGGACTTTGCTTCCAAGTTGATTGTAGTTTCATGTCTGAGATTGAATCCATATCGCTCCTCCAATTCTGTAGCACACACCGATGTAATATCACAGACACACACACACACACACACACACCCCGCATGTGCTTGCTGCTACAGATTCTTGTATAAGTTTTGTTTATTTTTTACTTGTACAATTGATTTGTAAAATGAGTGTGAAAGCCTTTGGAAATTTGGGATGAAAGCAGAGGTGGGCACAGGGTCTGGGCCCCTTCAGGCCAGCGCTCGGCAGGAACAGGACCTTGGCGGCCCAGGGAGCACCCCATCGTGGTGAGGGGGGAAGAATGTACTCACTTCTGGAGCCCACTCTACTCCTCATCTCTGTCTAAAAAGTGGTGCTCAACTCCTCCTTGCTGACAGGTTCTCAACTATGCCGTAACAGTGGAGCTCACTATCTGTATTCTTAATTTTAAACTCATAAGGACCTGATCAGACAAAAGAAAGCTGAACTGATCTGAAAGGCTCGGCAGGCCAGCCTGGCCTCTCCTAGCTGTTATTGGGGGTGGAGATCTCGGCTCTAGCAGGTCTTAATTTAGTGAGGCGAGAGTCACCCCTAATTTTCCAAACTTGATTTTCGCCTCTCCTGAGCTCCTCAGAGTTATACCCACATCCTAGAAATTGGCAAGCCTCTCCTAACAGGTGTGTGAGAGTGTCTGGGATAAATGTATTTTCATTCCAATTGTAACATTCCAATGGACAAAACAATATATTGCAAATAGGCAATCAACAGAAAAGCTAGAAACAATCAGACTTTGAAAATTTTTTATAAATAGAACTTCAATCAACTGTTTCCCTATCACAAAGAAAGATTAGCTACATTGTAAATAATGAATTCAGAAGTTGTGTGCTGTTTCTAGGGATTTCATCTATGTTCTCCCCTGGAAAGTGCTCACCCTTCATTCCAATGTGGGGAACTTCTGATCACATCTAAATGTCCCTCGATGAAATTGTTTTCTTCTCTTCATTGAAGAGAATCACAGTGTTTGTGGATTTTCCTTGCGTTTACTTAACAGAATGATAAAGGGGAGAAAAATAAAATGCAAATCTCTGATTAAGAAAACAGGGCAACAAGGATGCACATTTAGTGATGGTCAGGATGGACTGTTAAGCAGAGTGAATTCACTTATGGACACACACAAGATAAAACCCAGCTCCTGAAGCAGTTAGTACAAAAGAAGAGGAAAACAAATAGTTATCCTGTAATGTTGGAGATAGGCAACTAGAAACAGAAGACCCCAGGAAAGGAAGGAAAAGGAAAGAGGAATAGAGAAGGACAGAGAGGGAAATCACAATGAGTAAGGAAGGAGCTTCATTTGGGACTTCCAGGTCTTGGGGTCCGGCTACCCTTCATCTTCTCACCTGTCTTTGAATCGAGGACTGACATAGAGGATCCTCTCTGCAGCGTGCAGTAGACACCCCGGGAACAGGTGTGCACAGGCCAAGGTAACTAGACAGGAGAGAACATTCGGGAAGAGCACCAGGCGTGCTGAGCGCCACACAGGACCTGAAAGGCAGCTATTGGCACAGACTAAGGATTGAAAATATGCCTCATCAATCACCTTTAGGAGGTCATTCCGACAAGCCCATGGCCCTGTGTATCTCCACAGAGACTGTTGTGTCTGCTTGACACATATGAGCTCCTTCATTCCTGCCCTGACTACCAGATCTAGTTGGTATTACAACACTCATTTTAAAGATTGGGAAATAGGGGCACAGGGATTAAGTAACGTAGAGATGGAGAGAGGCAGAACCAGATATGAACTTGAGCAGTCCGCCTCCAGACTAGAAATTACCGAGGTTGACATGATGAAAAACAGAACAAGTGAAATAGAGAGCACTCTAGGTGGTAGAGTGTGCAGAATTCACACGGGGAGAGCTGAACATCAGCCTGAGAAACTGCACAGAGAGAAGATCAGGGAAGAGACACGGAAACAGGAGGGGACAATCATGACGTGAGGACAACAGGATTAAACAGGTCCAACATCTTCATAAGAGAAATCCAGAAAGTGAGAGGAAAGAATCAAGTAAAACTTGCTCAAAATAGAAACAACCGATCCCATGTTGCCAGGATTCAGAGGAGACAGAATGGGTAGGTGAGGAGAACCCATCCCCGGAACACATTGCAGGGAAATAGGAGAATATCAAAGAAAGAGGAAATTCTAATAGCATCAAGAGGAAAAAAGAGCAGATCATCTGCAAGAGAGCGACAAGCAAACTGTCTCCAAGGTCCTTAATAACAGCAACACAAGACGCACGAAGATAGGGCCTCAGGTTTTTAAAGGAGTGAAGAGGCTAAAATAGACCTTTGAACCTGCCATCGTATGTTCTATCAAACCCGTTTTTAAATGAGAGAGCAAATTGAAAATATCCTCTGGCACACAAAAGCTTAGCAAATTAGGTACAGAAAGATCCCCCTTGGAACTGTACTTGGAGGAAGACGGGATTAGGCAAAAGCAAAACAGAACAAAACACAAACACAACACAAAAACGCAAAAAGCATCCAAGAAAGTTCTGCAGGAGATATGAAATATAGGAGTCACCAAACAGCTTCACACAGTCTTTATATAAAAAATAAGAACAAAAGCAAAGAGGGACACAGGAGCCACACTCACCCAGAACTAGAGTGACACGATTCGTAAAGTGGAGATGCGAAAGGCAAAGGGAGAAGTTGCCAAAGGATCTCAGAATACCTCAAGTTTCTTGGGATGTCTGGTGGAAGACAGGGGCATTTAAATGTGTTAAGACATC
>PITA01028204.1:0-19695 GCA_004023965.1 Spilogale gracilis
ATGTTTCATTTTCACAGATGTAGATGAGCTTTTGAGTTGTTCATCATTTTAATTAATTGGCTCTGAATGTTTACTAATTTTAAAATTATTAAATATGTCAAACAAATATGTTCAGATACTCATGTATTGACTGAAACTTAAGAATTACCCTTTTGCTATATTTTTTTATTAAAAAATCTCCAGCATAACTGAGATGCTATTCCTATCTCCAGAGATAATCATTATTTTCAAGTTGATGTGTATCGTTCTTTTTTTGATGCGTATCATTTTTGTTTATGTTTTTATATTTTTATTACATACATATCAAAACTTTTTTTTGGTTTATACATAAATGGTAATGTGGTGCATTCTGATTGGATGGGGGCTGGCGCAGGCAGTAAAAGAATATACTGAAGGCAGAACAAAAGAGAAAAGTTTACTGAATAATAAACTGCAAGGGAGCAGAAGGCAGGATGGCAAAGGAGAGACTGTCTGCCATGAGGCGGTCATGGGAGGCTATAGTTATGGGGTGGGCTGTAGAAGACTATATGGAATTTTCCCTTTTTTTGGTAATCTTTGGAACTGTGCCTGGTTGTAATTGGTTAGGGCCCATGTTTCTTTTGAGGTGGGTCACTTGATGAGCCTGTCTGTTTCAGCCTGGTGGGGGGCCCTTTTGCCTTGTTGGTGTTCCCATGCTCAAACCTGCTGCTAAAAGTAGCCTCTAAAGGGGTGCCTGGATGTCTCAGTCAGTTGAGTGGCTGACTCTTGAGTATGGCCAACTAAGGTCATGATCTCAGGCTCATGGGATTGGCCCCACATGGGGCTCCATGCCCCATGCTCCGTGTGGAGTCTGCTTGAGATTCTCTCCCTCTCCCTCTGTCCCTCAACCAGGAATTGTGCTTGCAATCTCTCAAAATAAATAAATAAATAAAATCCTTTAAAAAAAGTGCCCTCTACTGGTAACATTTTGTTATCTTTTTTAAACCCAACATGATGTTTTTGAGATTAACTATGTTGGTACATGGAGATCTATTCATTCATTCCTAATGTTGTGTAGTATTCCCTTGTGTGAATATAGCACAATTTACTTTTTTATCCTTCTGTTGTTGAAATGTTTGGGCTTGCCACATTTTTGCTCTCACAAACAGTGATACAGTGAAGGTTGTTATAGGCATCTCCTTAAGCACATTTAGGAGAACTTTTCTAAAGTATATTCTGGGGAGGGGTGCCTGGGTGACTCAGCTGGTTAAGCAGCTGCCTTTGTCTCATTATCCCTGGGCCCTGCATTAGGCTCCCTGCTCAGCAGGGAGTCTGCTTCTCCCTCTCCCTCTACCCCTCCCCTGCTTGTTCTCTCTCTGTCCAGTAAATAAATAAAATATTTTTTAAAAAGCCTTTAAATAAAATAAAATATAATATAATATATCTCGAGGAGTGGAATTGCTGACTCATTCTGTTGTGCATCTTTGAAGTTAATATTGCCAATTTGCTCTTCAGAATGGTTATCCTAATTTATAATCCATTCTAAAAACATATTGAGTCTCTATTTCCCTATATTCTTGCCAACATACCATATTATCAAACTTAAAATCTTTTGTAAATCTGACAGAAATGAATTTATATCTCTTTGTTTATTGGTATTTTTCACATTTTCACAAGGATGAGCAACTTTATATATATATATAGTCCTAATATATATATTAGGATTTTATTTATTTGACAGAGAGAGAGAGACAATGAGAGAGGGAACACAAGCAGGGGGAGAGGGAGAGGGAGAAGCAGGCTTCCTGCTGAGTAGGGAGCCCTATGCGGGGTTGGATCCCAGGATCCTGGGATCATGACCTGAGCTGAAGGCAGATGCTTAATGACTGAGCCACCCAGGCACCCCAACTGTTTATACGTTTTATATATTCACCATTCAGTTTTCTTCTTCTGTGATTGTCTATATCCTTTTCCCATTTATTTAATTAGCAATTTTGATGACTATCAGTTTATTGGCAGTCTCCTCTGCCCCTGAGGGCAAGGACCAAGTCATTGCCATGCCTCCAGCCCCTAGCATAATTCCTGTCCCTTCAATATTCACAACCCTTGTTGGGTGGGTACTGACTGCATCTACAGTGTGCTGACACCCACTGTTCTTTCTCTCACCTCCCCCTTTTCCTATGAGAATGCTCTTCCATCCCAATGATGAGGTTCCTAGGGAAGCTGACATACTCTAACATAACATGCTTCTGGCCACAGGTGTTTGATGGCAATGAGAGGGAGCATTGACCTAAGCCAGGGGAAGCATTTGAAGTTCTCAAACTGGATTTACTTTTTTATCCTTCCTATCCTTATTGAGAAGGATTTTATCCTTATCCTATCCTATTGAGAAATAGCCATACTCTTGTTGGCAGAAAAAAAGCTGGAGAGCTATCAGCATTCATGGATTTCCTACAGATACAGAGAGAATGAAGGTAAGGTGAAAGATGGGAAAATTTGAGCTTCTGGTTTCAGGTATTCAAGGATTCTGTGAGCTAAGTTAGTGGAGTTGAGTTTCTCTCCTTTTAACCTTATGAGTTCTGACTAAAGCACTTTATGTTTGGATTTTTCCCAATTTTTTTCTTTCAAAAAATTTCAAATCTACAGAAGAAAATTGAAGTACAGTTTAGTGAACACTTGTAAATCCTTCATCTAGATTCACAACCTGTTAACCCTTGGCCTTATTGGCTTATCTGGTTATCTCTTTCTTCAGATGTATATTTAGACACACACTCACACAAACACAAATACACACAAATTCTTTGAGAAGTAGTTGCAGACATGGCATTTTAGTTCCAAATGTCAGAAGGTTGCTAATAAGGGGAGCCTGGGTGGCTAAGTCGTTGAGCGTCTGCCTTTGACTCAGGTCATGATCCCAGAGTCCCGGGATCGAGCCCTACATCAGGCTCCTTGCTCGGCAGGAAGCCTGCTTCTCCCTCTCTCACTCCCCCTGCTTGTGTTCCCTCTCCAGCTGTGTTTCTCTCTGTCAAATAAAATCTTTAAAAAAAAAGATTTCTAATAAGAACATATGCCTACAGAAATTTTTATGTTGATGTAATTGTCTAATATACAGTCGATATTCAAATTTCCACAATACTATCCTTTATAGCTGTTTTTTTTTAAGATTTATGTATTTATTTATTTTTTTTGACAGAGAGAGAGCGAGAGAGCACAAGCAGGGAAAGCCGTAGAGGGAGAGGGAGAAGCAGGCTCCTTGTCAATCAGGGAGCCTGATGCAGAGTTGAATCCCAGGGCCCTGGGATCATGACCTGAGCTGAAGGCAGATGCTTAACTATCTGAACCACCCAGGCGCCCCTATAGCTGTTTTGTTTTTGTTTTTTTGTTTTTGTTTTAGTTTATTTGACAGAGAGAGACACAGCGAGAGAGGGAACACAAGCAGGGGAAGCAGGATGGGGAGGAGCAGTCTTCCTACTGAGCAGGGAGCTCGATGTGGGGCTCATCCCAGGACCCTGAGATCATGACCTGAGCTGAAGGCAGATGCTCAACAACTGAGACACCCAGGCACCCCTATACCTGTTTTTTTTTTTTTTAAAGAGTTCATTTATTTTACTGAGGGAGGGAGCCTGTGGGCAGGTGCCTGGTGGAGGAGAACAGGAAGAGGGACAAGCCGACTCTGGGCTGAGCATAGACTCCTCCCTCACCCCCTCTGCCATCCTGGGGCAAAATCACATAACTCTGAGACAGGACCCAAGCTGAAAGCAAGAGTCTGTGCTCAACTGAGTCACCCAGGCACCTCATATAGCTGTTTTTTAAACAGAAAAGCTGTGATTCAATCAAATATCATGGGTTGTATTTAGCTGCTATTACACTTTGGTATACCTGAAACTAGAACAGTTTAGTCCTTTTTGGGGCAGGGAGTCTTCTATGACATTGATATTTTGGAAGAGTTTGGGCCAGTCATTTGTGGATAGTCCATCATTTGGATTTCCTTATGATTAGATTTGAGTAAAATATTTTTGGTAGGCATGTTACTTAAGTGAGTTGAGTAAGGGCATCACACCCATGGCACATAAATATCAGTTTTAGTATTGATGATGCTAATGCGATCACTTGGTTAAAAGTGGTATTCACCAGATGGCTCCGTTTTCAAGATACCCTTTCCCCTTTCTGACTGATAAGTAGTCTATGAGGTGATGCTTGAGATTGTTTTGACTAGGCTGTGTCCCAAGTTAGCATCTATTGATTGTTCTTGCTTAGATGATGTTTCAATTCTTAATATTAAATTCCGTTGAGGAACAGTTTCTGTGGTCTCATTAGGAACTTCTGTAAAGTTCCTAGAAATGGGTGAATACCCAGTGAGGTTCTCACCTCTCCCTGCTTCTGCCTCTTTACTGCCTCCAGGGACCCCTCATGTCCTCAAATCCTGGTAGGGAACCATTGTTATATGCAAAGAAAACTGGTCTTGGAGTCAGCAGCACCTAAAAAGGACACAGCATAGTGATATTGGAAAGATCTATGCTCCAACTCTGGACCCACCACTTATTAGGGCTATGACCTTTATCATGTTATATAACCTTCCTGAACCTCTTTCTGCAACTGTAAAATGGAAGATAGTGATTGTGGCAGACACTGTTGGTGGCCTACCCAACATACATTTCTTTGTTTTTCTTTTTTCTTTTTTTTTTCTTTTAAAGATTGTATTTATTTATATGGAGAGAGAGAGAGAGAGAGAGAGAGAGAGAGAGAGAGAGAGATAGATCACAAGCAGGGGGTAGAAGCAGGCTCCTGACTGAGCAGGGAGCCTGATGCAGAACTGGATCCCAGGACCTTGGGATCATGACCTGAGTCTAAGGCAGATGCTTAACCAACTGAGCCATCCAGGCACCCATTTCTTAGTTTTTCTTGCTAACAGAACCCCAGTTGTATTTATTTGTCATGTGCTGTTCCCCCAAGAGGAGTCACAATTTAATAAAATTAAGCTAGGGGCCCCTGGCTGGCTCAGTTGGAAGAGCATGCAACTCTTGATCTTGCAGTCATGAGTTCAAGCCCCATGGGAGGTGTAGAAATTACTTAAATAAATAAAACTTTAAAAAATAGGGGTGCCTTGGTGGCTCAGTAGTTAAGCATCTGCCTTGATCTCAGGTCATGATCCCAGGGTCCTCAGATTAAGCCCCACCTCAGGCTCCCTGCTCAGCAGGAAGCCTGCTTCTCCCTCTCCCACTTCCCCTGCTATGTTTCCTTTCTCGCTGTCTCTCTCTCTGTCAAATAAATACATAAAATCTTTAAAAAAATGACAAAACTTTAAAAATAATTAAACCATGCTAACTGAAACCTTCCAATTCCCCTTGGTCAGGTAGGTAGTTTAGGTGTAGGCATCTGGCTCAGTTCTGGCCCAAGAGATATAGGTAGAGGACTGCTAGTTTTCTGGGCAAGATTTTTCTCCCTTCTTGCAGTGAGGGCTGTCATGCAAGGACGCTATGCTTTGTGGGATGGGGTGGCCATATGCAAACCTGAGCTGCAAGCCTGCAATGATACCTAACTTGCTAAAAGAGGGGAGAGTGGGGGAAGGAAAGAACCTGGATCCTTGATATCATAGAGCTCCCCAACCAGTCCTAGCTATGCTTTCCTCCAGACCCTCTGGTAAGGAAACAACCTCTTTATGCCATGTCGAGTCTTTCTCTTGCTTATGATGGAGGTAAGGTGTATCAAAGGGTCTGTCCCTGTGCATAATGTAGGCACTCAAAAGATGTCAACTTCCTCCCATATTTTGACCCTTCATCCTGCCCACTCCATTGAACCCCACTTCTGGGTGAATCCAACAAGCCCCTCTCTGGACCTGCTTCCAGATTGCTAAACTGGATTTCAGGAGACACACAATAAGGAGGATCAACACAAACATGGACTTTTGGTGACCACCCTCCCCTGGGTCCTCCATGCTTTCCAGGAAACAGGTTTCCAGTTTCAACTCTTCCCCTCTCTGAAACAACGATTTCCAAGCTTCTTCATGCTCCTTTCTCTACCACCATACCTCCCCGTCTCTGCTCACAGACAGAAGAAACAACCTCATCTCCTACTTCACAGACAACAAAAAAGCCATCAGAGTGGGGCTTGCCAATCTTCCTCCACCAAATCTCCTGAGAACTTCTTCCTCTTCCAGGCCAGGCCCTCGTGTGTCACATGGTCTGGCCCACCCCTCACCCATGGTGGTTTTTAGATATCCTCTGGCCTTAGTCTACCTTTAGAAGGCTCCAACATATACCATACCAAACACATGCAAATGTACTCACTTCCTATATGAAATATATATTTTTGCTGTAAAAATCTTCAATAATTTTTTTTTTTAAAAACTGCTTTAATCATTTATGGGCAGGTAGCTTGTCTAATTTGTGATTGGTTATGTTTTTCTTTTTTTTTTTAGGAGCACTAAGGTGCTACTTGGGATTTATTTATTTTTTTAAAGGATTTTATTTATTTTCTTGAGAGAGGCAGTGCAAACTAGAGAGAGAGAAAGAGAGAGCACGTGGGGCAGAGGGAGAGAGAGCAACAGACTTTGCATTGAGCAGGGAGGCCGAGGCTCGGCTCGGCATGGGGCTCGATTCCAGGACCCTGGGATCATCACCTGAGTCGAAGGCAGAGAACAGACTGAGCCCCACAGGCAACCCTACTTGGGATTTATTTTAAGGGAAGAGAAATCTAACTCCCAATTTGTTGTCAAATGTAAATGCCATTTTGAACATTAAATAGTGTCACAAAGGAAATTGACAAAATAATCTGTTGGGTCAGCACTTAATTAAACACTAATTTTGATTACTCACAGTTTAAAAAAAATTTTTGGAGGCAATGATTTTACTTTTAGCACTCAGAGATTTTTTTATAGGTTCCTGAAAAATCTGCCAGGCCTTAGCTAGTTTACTGAATGCCAGGTGTCTCTTCCTGCCCCTCAGGTCTCTTAACCCCTCACTGACTCATATCTTCCACACCTCCCTCTCTGCTTGATTCTTCCCAACTGCATTCAGATGCCCTGATTTCTGCCATTCAGATAAACCATTCTAGCCTAACAAAATCACACCGGGGCCCACTGCAAGTAACCTTTCTAACTGTCTCCTCCCTTCATCACTAAAGGCTGATATGAGCATTGTTTACACTATATTTGCTTTGAGATGACCCCTTACCCACTTGGCTTTCAGGGAAAAGACCAAACTCTGTACCTTGGCCTATAAAGCCCAACCAAATGGGGGCTCTGCCAACCTCAAAGACCCTACTCCCAGCTGTACTTTCTCTCAGTTCTTCAGACACAAGCTTTCTCCTACTTTTGGCTCTTTGCCCTTGCCTTGGTGCCCCACTCGGAGCACCTTCTCCCACCTGCTTATTTGCTGCTATAACCTGTACTTCTCTGGGCAACCTCCCCTGACCTTTCAGAGTCAGTCCTTCTATTGCCATAGCCCCTGATGCACTTGCTTCCCTCGATTTGTAGTTATTCATAATCATTCAGTCATTGTATGTTTTCTTCCTATTAGTTTGCTCGAGTTGCCATAAAAAGTAGCATAGACTGGGTGGTTTAAACAACAGAAATTTATTTTTTCACAGTTCTGGAGGCTGCAAGTCTGAGATCAAAATGGTGGCAGGTTTGGTTTCTTTTGAGTTGTCTCTCTTGGGCTTGCAATAAATTGCCTTCTCACTGTGTCTTCACATTGCCTTTCCTCCATGTGTGTGTGCTGCCCCGGGTTTTCTTTCTCTCCTTATAAGGAAACCAGATTTATTTTATTTTAAAAAATATTTTATTTGTGTATTTGAAAGAGAGAGACAGATAGTGACAGAGATAGCAAGAAGAGAGCACAAGCAAGGAGGAGAGGGAGAAGCAGGCTCCCGCTGAGCAGGGACCCTGAGGCAGGGCTCGATCTCAGGACCCTGAGATCATGACCTGAGCTGAAGGCAGATGCTTAACTGACTGAGCCACCTAGGTGCCCCCCAGATTTATTTAAATTTAATTATCCTTTAAAGACTTTATCTCTAAATACTGTTCTGTTCTGAGTCACTGGGGTTTGAGACGTCAACATATGACTTTGGGGGGGACACAATTCAGCTCACAACAGTCAGGGACTGTGTCCTCCTTCCCAGTGTATCCCTAGTGCAGGGGCCATGCTAATCTCTTCTGTATCATTCCAATTTTAATTTATGTGCTGCTGAAGTGAGCACATTGTCCCCGGGTATCCTATGTTCTGAGCATCATGCCTGACATTAATTAAGACACGAGAACACCTTTTCTACTTAATTAACTTCCCCAAGACTGACTGCATGACATTGGACTGGTTCCTTTTATCCTCTGTACCTTAGTTGTGCCACCTGTAATATCCGGCTGGGGAAGTTGGTCTCAAAGGACCATCTCACAGTTGACCCAATGTCCTTTAATTAAGCTCTTCAGTGAAATCCTTCCCCATAACCAGTAGAGGGAGATGTTGCTTCTAGTTTCTTTTTTCTGTGGGAGGGTGCCTTCAACCCTCCGGCCCCTGGGATATTAAAAGTGGAGTGGTCTTAAAAAAAAAAAAAAAAAGCGCCTGGGCGGCTCAGTGGGTTAAAGCCTCTGCCTTCGGCTCTGGTCATGATCTTGGGGTCCTGGAATCGAGGCCAGCATCTGGCTCTCTGCTCGGCAGGGAGCCTGCTTCCTCTCTCTGCCTGCCTCTCTGCCTACTTGTGATCTCTGTCAAATAAATAAATAAAACCTCTAAAAAAAAATCAGCTCTCATGTGTCCTGGCTGAGGTATCTTTCCCAAGGTCCCCATGAGACAAGTGTTCGTTTTCTCTGCTGCTGAGTGAGTGATGGAAATGCCTTATGCATGATGATATGTGGGGCAGGCTTCCAGACAGAGCTCCCAGTCTAGAATCCCCAGAAATGCAAATGCCCCACTTGCTTCCTTCCCAGTAAACAAGCTCCAGTCTGCTGTTGGTTCTTTGAGAATGTTGGCAAGTCTGTCTAAAGAGTGGGCCTTTCTGAGGGCTTGGATTGGCCAGAGAGGACAGATGTCCAGAGGCAGGCAGGCAGAATTCGGTCCTGCTGCCTGCCTCCTCCCCCATGAAGTAGTAATGTAGGATGCTTTGGGGCATCCAAGGTGGCTGCAAGAGAGATCCTGGCCAATTCCAATTTTTGAGACTCCAACTTGTTTAAAGTATGAAATGCCTAAGTAAGTGCAAAAAGGCAATTCAGAGACAAAGCATTTAGAATATTAGCTTCATAGTAAGTGTGTGTTATAAACATATGTTAAAAGGTACCCAGAAAAAAAAAAAGGCACCCAGATTTGGTCACATAAAGGGACCCTTGACTTGTCTGCCCCAGAGACTTTAACCTTACAGTCAAACCTCAAGGACCAACTTCCCGTTTGTCTTTGAACCAAAACTAGAGTCAGAAAAAGGCAAAAAAAGAGTATGAAGGAGGTGCTACAAGAAGTGCACCCTAGGAACTGCAAAAGATGGCCTGAGTTCAAACAGCTCAAAACATACCCTCTTGGGCCTTGTGGATTCATTTTGACTGAATCCTCAGCCATGTAACCAGATTCTTTCAAAAAGTGGTTTACTTGTGAAGAAGGCTTCTAAGGGACACCAGGCTTTAAAATAATTTGCTC
Source organism: Spilogale gracilis (assembly GCA_004023965.1). Taxonomy (NCBI): domain Eukaryota; kingdom Metazoa; phylum Chordata; class Mammalia; order Carnivora; family Mephitidae; genus Spilogale; species Spilogale gracilis. The sequence continues at coordinate 9,576 of PITA01028204.1, forward strand.
CTCAGTAAAAAATACAACATGCATTTAAAGGGGGGGAACCCCATAAGATTGCAAAGATTAAAAGTTTAGTCTGTTTTTGGTGGAAGCAACCATTTTCTTACATGATGATGACCAACATAATGCAATTGGTTCAGAAATTTGTACTGTTAAAGTCAAGGATAAAGTTGTCTTAGGGGGGCCTGGGTGGCTCAGTTGGTTAAGCGACTGCCTTTGGTTCAGGTCATGATCCCGGAGACCAGGGATCGAGCCCCACATCAGGCTTCCTGCTCTGCGGGAAGCCTGCTTCTCCCTCTCTCACTCCCCCTGCTTGTGTTCCCTCTCCAGCTGTATTTCTGTCTGTCAAATAAATAAATAAAATCTTTTTTTTTTTTTAAAGATTTTTTATTTATTTGACAGAAACACAGCGAGAGAGGGAACACAAGCAGGGGGAGTGAGAGAGGGAGAAGCAGGCTTCCTGCCGAGCCCGATGTGGGGCTCGATCCCAGGTCTCCGGGATCATGACCTGTGCCGAAGGCAGTCGCCCAACCAACTGAGCCACCCAGGCGCCCCTAAATAAATAAAATCTTAAAAAAAAAAGGATAAAGTTGTTTTAATCAGAGAGTCAGGAAAGACTTTAGTTTTATTTGGTGATAAAAACAAGCTGATGCTTATCATTTATATAAAGGTGCAAAGTCCTTTTTCTCCCCCTCGACTGAAATGTGCCTTGTAGCCTATCCTCTTGAGGAGGGCAAAGTGTCAGCTTTGCTTCTGCAGAACGTAAAAAATTATAGTATATAATTTTAAAATATAATTCAAATATTTTAAATTTTAATTTAAACTTATAACTTAAATTATATATAATTTTAATATTATATAAAATATATAAATTTAAATTTATAATTTAAAAATAATTTAAATATTAAAATAAATTAAAAATACAGCATATTTTCAAAGTTCCAAATTAACAAAGTAATATTTTTATTATTTTTTTAAAAAGATTTTATTTTTTTATTTATTTGAAAGAGAGCATGAGTGAGGGGGGTAGGAGGAACAGGGGAGAGGGACAAGCCAACTCTGTGCCCTGGGTGGAGCAGATAGGAGACTTCATCCCACAACCCTGAGATCATGACCTGATCCCAAATCCAGACTGGGCTGCTTAACACACTGACCCACATAGGCACCCTCAGAGTAACACTTTCCCCCCAAATATCACTTTTAACACACACATAAACATCACACTGTAAAAAAAATCACACTGTAATTGCTGTGTAATTGTGCTTTTCATAAGCTAATTCTAGAATTCATAAAAGACCTGAATTCATGGCATGCACAAGTACTGTGGTTTGGTAATGGCACTCAAAGTTTAAAGTTGCAGGAATGAAGCCTGTGGGGCCTGCCAGTCGCCCAGCAAACGTCACATGCAGAATCTAAATGTGAGTTTCATCCTTGGTCCTCAGAGGTCCCTCGAGGGCAAGCTTTGGACGTGGGGTAGAAACGGGGATATATTTCTTTTTTCATCTTCTTTTACTTCCTCAACTTTGTTGTTTTGTCATATTTGTAAACACATTAGGGGAAAAAAAGAAGCATTCCTTCAGTATGTGACATTTGATCTGTCACCTCTCCAAGTGTCATTTTCCTTAGTGTAAAAGGGAGGCGATATTAGCACCACGTAACTGAGCGGAGGGCAGGTGCCCCTCCGTTGTGCTGTTAGTATGAACCCTGCCTAACCCAGCTGTTTCTGGAAGGGGGTGCCTGCTCACTTCACCTCTTCTTAGTCGAGTGATGTGTCATCTCTTTGGGCCCCAACTTCACCTCCGCGAAATTTGAGGGTGTCACTTTGCAACTTTGCAGTGCCATCTCCATCTTCCTCAGCCTGTCGCAGACCAAAGCACAGGATGGTGGTAAAGGGTGGCTTTTCCTCAGGGAAATGGGTGGTTCTACACTCGGAACTGTGGTCCCCCGACGCACCCTGCAGCTAAAGTTGCGGAGCCTGCCAGACCGTGGACTACAGCTCCCAGCATGCCCGGAGGGCCTCTCGGGCCACGTCTCGCGTGATGTGATGAGACCTCGGAAGGCTTTACGGGAAGCCTGCCGGCTGCTCCCGCGGCCAGAGTTCCCCGGTTGGTGCCTGGGGCCTCCGGTGTCGCCACGGGCGTAAAGCCGCTCACACCATGGCTTGGGTCCCTACTGCGCCACAGCGTCTCGTGAGACGTGGGTCCTCAGAACCTCTTTAGTCTTGGAGCTCGGGCCGCAGGCAGCCCCGCGGCGGCGGAAGAACAGGTAACCAGACCGACCGGCCTGGACCTCCTTGGGGCTCCGTCCTTCGAGCATCCGAAGGGGCGCGCCTCTGGCTCCTCCATCAAGGCGCTGACCCGGGGCCTCTCGGTCCCTCTCTTCTTTCCTCCCCAGGCGCAGAACTCGGCCCGACCGCCCCTTGCTTCTCTTGCCCGCTTTCTGGGATCTCCCAGTTGGACTTCTCTGCGCTAGTCCCCCTGCATCCCCCCGCACCGGGCCTCCCCTCGACTTCCTCACACTGGCCTAGGCCGGGACCCCCACTCCTCGCCCTCACCCCCATGCCTCCGCCTTGCCTTGCTCTCGGAGGACCTTGGGCTTGTGCCAGGCCCCGGACTTAATCTCCTTTTTCTCAGTCTCGCGGGGTGGGAGGGGGTTGGGTCAGACCTGGCCTTCCGAATCCTGGTGGCTTTGTTTCGTATCCTGTGAAGGAGTCGCGTGAGCTCTGCGGGGGGAGTGGGAATGGGGAAAGGGAAGGGGAAGTGAAAAGGATGTATTTGGGTCGGAATGCTTCCTGGACCCGGAGGATGGCTGAACTTTGGATTCTGCGATGCGCTATTAATGAGGGACTAACTAGTTTGTCTCCTGAGCTTAATCAGGCGGTGTATCAAGTCGAAAAGCAAATTACTTGGCTTTTTCAGGGCTTTGTTTTAATTCCCCTGAAATGGGGGTTAAACTGCCTTGCAGATCGGTCCTTTACCTGTGACCTTGGACAAATCACTAAACACATCTCCTGATTTTTAGTTTCCTTCTTTTAAAATTTTAGGGGCTAAATAATGCGTGCTTTGCAGAGTTGCTGCAAGGGTTAAAACACAAGATGAGTGTTAAAACCCTTAGGAGTATTAGGGTTAGCAACAAAGAATGAGTTTACCCATTATGGTAAAATAGACCTTTGCTGTTGGTTAAGTAAGTCCTAACTATCTTAAAAATGTTGTGTATAATCAGTCTTGCAAGGTTGTGGGGAATACAGGAAAGTACCAGAAGGTGTTTGGCAGACTCTGAAGGGCAATACCAATGCTGGCTGTTTGTTATTCTTAGAACCTCTGAAATGGATGGACTCTTCCTGGGCAGCTTTACTAATTCGCAGCAGCTGGACAATGTTCCTCATTAATACCTGTCTATCAGCATAATCATCACATCATTTCATTCTGGTAAGGTGACCTTTTTACCGCATATAGTGTCTTTGTTATATCACAGGTGTTAAGTTCAGCCATAGGTGAGGCCTTTGACTTTCTCCTTTAAAAAGAGTTTTGTTTTGTTTTTTTAATCTCCTTTGGCATGTTTGTCACCCATTGGCTCTTTTATGTGTGCTTCAGCCTTGTAAACAAACCATAAAACTCTGTATGCCTGTCAGAAGAACAGCACTGGAGCTCTTCTTTGGTGTTCACTATAAGAAAATGCCCTTTGTTATTTTTATTAGGTGGCAGGGACTCAGCTCCGAATTCTATATAGAAAAAGCATCTGGATCCCAGTCTTTCAATGGCTTCAAGACAACCAGAAGTGCCTGGTAAATGTAATTCTTTTTGATAAAGTCTTGCTTTGCCCTTAATGTTTTAAGCTAAATAGCAACCACTTTTTTTCTCAACCATATATTAATGGTTACTTTCTGCCACCAGGCAAGTATTTAGAATTAATAGATTGGCATCATTTAAATACTATCTTATTAACTACCCAGCCAGGGTATGAACCGAAACCCAAAACTGAAAGAGAACAGTCAATTCGTACTTAAAGTTATGCCAAATTTGTCACTTTCCTACGATATCAAATAAGAATTCAGAATAAGTTATGTCATTCTTGTAGTATGTACCAAAATGATTGTACTTATTCCCCTTTTTGGAGGGGATTGGGAGTGGGCAGAATGGAGGTCTGGCCAAAAAGGCACCAGCCTGATTTAAAGGTAGATTACACTTGGGGAGTTAGGAAAGTGCAATGTTTAATGAATCCTGAGTCTGTGTAGGGCAATACTTTTTGGGTTACTAAAGTCATTGATTCCTCCCAGGACTGTTCTAGGGGGAAGGGTCAGTGATTTTTTTTTTTTTTTTTTAGATTTTTTTTTATTTGTCAGAGAGAGAGAGAGCACAAGCAGGCAGAGTGGCAGGCAGAAACAGAGGGAGAAGCAGGCTCCTTGCCGAGCAAGGAGCCCGATGCGGGACTCCATCCCAGGACCCTGGGATCATGACCTGAGCCGAAGGCAGTCACTCAACCCACTGAGCCACCCAGGTGTCCTGGGTCAGTGATTTTTAGTCAAATCTGAATCACTCAACTTTTGATTCTCAGTAAAGAGATAGTTCCTTTCTCTCAAGGTTGCTGTGAAGATAAGCATAACGTATATAAAAATGTGAGTTAAAAGTTAGTAATGAGTATATATTTATTGCTCAGACAATTTTTTGGTCTCTGTCTATAGGAGTATATTACCTACTGAATTTTAGCTGACTTTATTATTTTTAGGAGAGCTGTCGGGATGGCTTCTGGGAGGAGTCTTTAAGATGTTTTGAAATTGCTCCCAAATTAAGTGGATTAATAGAGGAATTCCCCCATGTCTCTGGATGTGCATCCATCTTTGGTCTCTAACATCATCAGTTTGTTGTGTTTTAGTTTGTCTTTCACTGTTGCTGTGATTACTGTAAACTCCCTGTAACCCTCTGGGCCATAGGGTTGTGCTCATAAGATTAAAGCTTTGTAGCCTGGGGAGCATGGAGTGTTGCATGTAGAATGGGAGCACTGGCTTAGATCTGTTATGCAGTCCCCACCCTTGCTAGCTGGGTGTCATTTAAAACCTATGCCTCAGTTTCCTGAGCTGGAAAATGGGAAGAATATCTGTTTACTGAGGATCAGGTAAGATGAGGGCCGTGGCTGTCCAGCGAGGAAGGGTATTTGGTAATCGTTATTTGTTTATGTTTAATTGAGAGAATACACATACCATAAAATTCCCATTTGAAGTGAACAATTTAGTGGTGTTTAGTATGTTATCACCACCATCTAATTCCAGAACATTGCATCGCCCCAAAAAGAAAACCTTGTACCCATTAGCAGTGACTCTTTATCTGTCCCATCCCAGTCCCTGGCAACCAGCAACTCTTTCTATGGATTTGTTAGTAATTATTATTAATAGTAATAAAAATGATAACTGCTTATTCCCCTTTCTGTTTAAATGAAGTGTCTTTGCGGGTTTGGGACTCATTGCCATTGAAGTTGGTGCCCTGGAGTAAGGGTATAATTTTAAGCAGGAAAACGTCATGCCGAAGGCAGGATCTGGACATCAGTCCTGCTATAAAAGGATCAGCAGGCAAACAGACTGAACTTTGCTCCCTGGTCTGGCAGAACTGCGAGTGCCCTTGAAGTAGGGTGTCTGCGTCACAGTGGGACATTCCGCCAGTCCGTTCCAGGGAAATGGAATGGCAGGATCGGAGGGCAGTGTTCTGTGAGAGTGGTTCAGCAGTTTGTGTTGGAAATCGGCTCTGCTGTTTAAATCATACAGAATGCTCAAAGCTAGAGGTGACACTGGACAACAAATCGTTTTAAATATTTCTTGTAATAGCATTTTCTTTTTTGTAGAGCTAGGTAAAGAAGGCAGAATATTTGCAGTCGAGCCCCAGCTGGCTACTTTCTGTATGAGCTTTGGCAAATCACCTTACTGTTAGGCCTTCTCTTATCTATAAAATGGGAGCAGGGACTTCATATCTTTAGTCCAGCATGAGTTGAGAATCTTGACATTGCTGTAGGGTAGCTTCTGTGGCATAAAGAACATCAGCTTTGAAATCATATAGGTTTAGATTTTGATTCCAAACTGTACTTTAAAGTTGTATGAGTTTGCTTAAGTAAATTTAAATTGAACTTTGTTTTTTCTACTCCATAAAAATGGATTAGGGCTTCTGAATGGGTGAAGTGGAGAATTCAAACTATCAGTCATAAAGAAAGGACTTAGTACTGTTAGTTTTCCTTGAGTGGATTAGCTGTTCCAGAATGAGCTATGGCTCTGTCCTGGAATACGAGTGTTTCAAAGCTTTCCTGCCTAGAGATGAATTTAAAGATATTAGCATGTTCAGCTGCTGACCCCATCCTGACAGGTATCTCTGTTCTTAGCTCTTGAGCCTAGTGGGCCTCTAGGCAAGATGTCCCTGCCCATCGGGATGTACCGCCGGGCATTCAGCTATGATGATGCCCTCGAGGACCCTACACCCATGACTCCTCCTCCATCGGACATGGGCAGCATCCCCTGGAAGCCAGTGATTCCAGAGCGCAAGTATCAGCACCTCGCCAAGGTACCTGATTTCCACTGACTGCTCCTGGCAAGCCCAGCCTCGTTTTCCTTCCTCTGCTCCAGGAGCCACAGAAGGCTCCTGGCCCCATAGAATCGGGTAGTCACCAATCCCTGTATATTTTCAGTGCCTCAGCTGGAGTTGGTGGGCCTTTTTTTGGTTGTGAGTTCAAACTAGAGTGGTTCTGTCTTCTACCTGAGACTCTTCTGTGTCATCCCCTGTGATCCAACCATGTGAATCATTGAAGATTTCTTGCACTTACTGGGTATCTTTATGCCTCTGAGTTTTGTCACACGGCTCATTGCCCGGAATGTTTATAGTCCCCATCTTGTTCTTTCACCTCACTTCCCACTCCAACTGCCTGATAAATGGTATCCTTTAAGTCTCAGCTCAGATGTCTTTACTGTGAGGATTTTCCTCTATCCTCCCGATAAGACTACTGCCTTTCCCTTTGAGCTCTCTCTTGTACCATGGACCCCTGTCATAATCCCTATGTTATTTTATCACCTTCCATTAGCTTTTTGAGGTCAGGGACCATGGCCAATTTTGTACTCCCATCTGCAGTAACTAACAGAAGACCTGGCTTAAAGTAGATTATAAAAAAATATATTCATTGGGTGATTGGGGGAAGAACTGGCTCTTTTCTGAACACATGCTGTGCTTCTCCTCATGCTGTTCCTCCTGCCTCAGATGCCTTCTGCCACTGCCATCCTTCGTAAAAGCTTCCTCTTTCGGGTAACTGGATGGCTCAGTTGGTTAAGAGTCTGCCTTTGAGTCAGGTCATGATCCCACGGTCCTGGGGTCGAGCCCCATATTGAGCTCCCTACTCAGCGAGGAGTCTGCTTCTCCCTCTGCCTTCCACTTTCTTGCTTATGCTGTCTTTGTCTCAAAAATAAATAAGATCTTAAAAAAAAAAGCTGCCTCTTTCCTAAGGCCCACCTAGCGTGCGTGCGTGTGCACACACACGCGCGCACACACACACACACACACACACACACACCCTAGTTGCACCTTGATCTGCCCTCCAGCACTTTCCTGCAGTTTGGCTTCATAGGTTCTCACCTGCTGGTAGCAGACATGCTTCCTGACTGCAGGAGCTGTGTCTCCCTCGCCTCTGACTCTCCAGCCACCAAGCATGCCCGAATAAACTAGGCCTGCCAAGGTCAGTGTGGCCATTCCACCTGCAGCTAGTTTCACTGTACTTTGAGCCCTGTGACAGCACAGGGCATGGCAGGAAGTACACAGTAAGCAGCTGCTGAAGCAGATCTGGGTATGAGTCCCCTAAATGACTACTAGCAATGACCTTGGGGACACAGCTTCACCCCTGAGTCACAGTGTCTCCCATCTGAGAGACGAGAATACTTTATATCATGGACATGTTGTGGGGATTACACAGAAGATGATTAGAAGGCTTGACACATTGGATGTGTAGCTGATGGTGTGATTCCTGGCTCCTTACTTAACTTTCACTTGGTAGAGCTGTATTTAATCCTTCTTTTCCAGTGAGGCTCCTTTCTGTCCGCCATAATGCTTTCAAAATAGGGAGCTTCTTTCTATGAAAGCATCTCCTGCAGCTCTGGGGAGAGTTCCCTGGGTGAGTTATCTACTGAAATTTGACCCAGTCATACGTTGAAGAGACAACATTTAGTGTAGAAAATACAGGCAGTGCTAGGGAGAAGGAGCCTGGCTGTGATGCCAGAGCAGCGGACTCAAGGGACAAGGGCAGAAAACAAGCATGACTACTTTTTTTCTTCAAAGATTTATTTATTTTAGAGAGAGGCATGAATCAGGGGAGGGGCAGAGGGAGAGTGTCTTTCGGGCAGACTTCAGTGCTGATGGAGCTAAGCTTGGGGCTCGATCTCATGATCCTGAGATCATGACCAGAACCAAAATCAAGAATCAGATGCTTAAGCGACTTGGCTACCCAGGCGCCCCAAGCATGGCGTCTGATTGTGCTTTGAAGGGGCACACCCCTTTCCTCGTAAAAGCTGCTGCTGACTCTGTTGGGCAAGGGATGGGCTTCTGTTTTTTTCTCGTGCCCCAGCCGGAACAGTTGACAGTTTGGAACAGCTGCTCTCTCAAAGGAAGCTTGGCTTCACTCATTAAATGCATTCTCTCATTAGTCCTGACAATCCATGTCCATACTCAACCACACTGCACGTAAGGAAGCAGAGGTCCCTTTTTCTTGAGTAGGGTTACAGCCAAAAGATGTAAATCCTATTTTGTAACAGGGTTGCAGCATTTCAGGACTTTCTTATGCTGTCCTCCTTTTGGACCATCTTTTTCCTCAATTCCTTTGGAGAAGCAGAGAAAAGAATAAATACAGTTCTATTCTTCCTGCTACTCCTGAGCCTGGGGTCCAGTGTTTAGATGATACAGGGTGCTGTGTCTCAGCTCTCTCATGTGAAAGATTAAGAGCTACTTAGATTTTTGTTGTTGTTGTTGTTTGTTTGTTTTAAAAGACCATTACTTGAACCTTTAGAGCTGTGGGTGTCGAAGTATGGTCTTGGGCACTAAAAGCATTAATATCACCTGGGAATTTGTTAGAAACATGAATTCTTGAGGCCCCCCCCCCCCAAATCAGCTCTGGGGTAGGGCCAGCAGTCCGATTAACAAGTTCTCCCGTGGGATTCTGATGCTCAGCAAAGTTTGAGAACCACTTAGCAAATGTGATGAAACAAAAGCCAACACAGTGCCTGGTACATGGTCAGGGCTTAGGTAAGTGTCTCTTCTGCATTCTTAGGGACAGAATAGTGTAGGATATTGGACAGATGGGCTGGAAGAGAGTAGACCTCTGAGTTTCAAATTCTGCTTTTCTCACTTTTACAAATTCACACCATGCATATAATATCTTTTGTGTGCTGTCACTATGGATAATACCTATGTAATTGGGTGGAGACAACCAACCCCCCCCATCAGATATTTCCTTACGTATTAGATGAAAGGTATTTCAGTAACTTCTTCCCCAAAGGAGTAAACCTGGTTGTGTGACTCCTCTCCCCTGCTCAAGCGCCTCCTTACCTCTCTTGAACAGGCGGAGGAAGGGGAGGCCAGTGTCTCCTCCCCTCCCGTGACCCTGTCATCGGCTGCTGACAGTGTGGACAAGGCCCCTGTGGTGAAGGCTAAAGCGACCCATGTCATCATGAACTCTCTGATCACAAGTAAGCACTTTGCGTCCTCAGAATAGAGTGCCCTAGGGGTAGACGTTTGGGCTTCCCGCAAGCTGGCTCCTGGGTTTGGTGCAGCATCCTGTGCCTTAGCATGGCGTGGCCCGACGGCCTCGTGCTTGTCAGTGTGGTCGCTGATGCACCGGTGGTGGAGGTGCATTTAGGTGGAAGATTGGCCCAATATGAAGCATCTCAGTTAATTTAGGTTCACTTCTGCTGCTTTGTTGATGACAGTCTTCTTTTCCCATGTGTGTTAGTATGGTATTAGGGAAGTGACTTAACTCTTGAGACTGTTTCCCTCTCCATGAAATGAGGAATCTGGCTGGCAGGCTGAGTGCAGGTTTAGATGGCCCGGGGCCTGGGGCCAGGAGCTGCTGCCCTGATGGTCTCAGGCTCTCCTGGAGAAGGAGACACACCAAGGCA
>PITA01028205.1:0-19834 GCA_004023965.1 Spilogale gracilis
TTTTTGAAGATTTTTTTTTTGAACAAATTTCTTTTTTTTTTTTTTTAAGATTTTATTTATTTGACAGAGAGAAACACAGCCAGAGAGGGAACACAAGCAGGGGGAGTGAGAGAGGAAGAAGCAGGCTTCCTGCCGAGCAGGGAGCCCAATGCGGGGCTCGATCCCGGGTCTCCAGGATCATGACCTGAGCCGAAGGCAGTCGCTTAACCAACTGAGCCACCCAGGCGCCCCAAGATTTTATTTTTTTTTGACAGAGAGAAACACAGCGAGAGAGGGAACACAAGCAGGGGGAGTGGGAGAGGGAGAAGCAGGCTCCCCACTGAGCAGGGAGCCTGATGCTGGGCTCAATCTTGGGACTCTGGGATCATGACCTGAGCCGATGGCGGACACATAACAACTGAGCCACCCAGGCGCCCTGCGTGTTTAGCTTTTTAAGAAACTGCAAACTGTCATCTGTATTTGAAAATAACTTCTTTTTTTTTTTTAAAGATTTATTTATTGGGGCACCTGGGTGGCTCAGTTGGTTAAGCGACTGCTTTTAGCTCAGGTCATGATCCTGGAGACCCGGGATCGAGTCCCACGTCGGGCTGCCTGCTCGGCAGGAAGCCTGCTTCTCCCTCTCTCCCTCCTGTTGCTTGTGTTCCCTCTCTGGCTGTGTTTCTCTCTGTCAAATAAATAAAATCTTAAAAAAAAAAAAGATTTATTTATTTATTTGACAGAGAGATAGATCACAAGTAGGCAGAGAGGCAGGCAGAGAGAGCAGAGGAAGCAGGCTACCCGCTGAGCAGAGGCCTTGATCCCAGGACGCTGAGATCATGACCTTAGCTGAAGGCAGAGGATTTAATCCACTGAGCCACCCAGGTGCCCGAAAATAATTTCTTTCTTTTTTTTTTTTTTAAAGATTTTATTTATTTATTTGACAGAGAGAAACACAGCCAGAGAGGGAACACAAGCAGGGGGAGTGAGAGAGGGAGAAGCAGGCTTCCTGCCGAGCAGGGAGCCCGATGTGGGACTCGATCCTGGGTCTCCAGGATCATGACCTGAGCCGAAGGCAGTCGCTTAACCAACTGAGCCACCCAGGTGCCCCACGAAAATAATTTCTTAATGCTAGAATCGCTCAGAGTTTCAGTCTTGGTCCTCTCGCCTTTGGTGTTCTACGGTTTCCTGCTTCATAACAGAGGCTCAGGCTCTAAGTCTAGGTGTGTCCCTTCACTGAAAGCGCAGACGTCCCTGAGGCAGAGTGTGTCTGACTCACCTCTGTGCATTCAGCAGCCTCGAGTTCCGCACGGTCCGTGGCAGAGCTGGTGAGAGTGTACGTGTGTGCCTTGGTGTCCAGACAGCCACCTCTTTCCTGTGGGACCTTGGACAGATTAGATTGTTTAGTCATTTTGCTTCTACATTTGAGAAAGAACTGAATGACAACCATTTTGGTTGTCGCCAAGATTAAATGGGATAACAAAACCTAAAGCTCTCAGCTCTGTCAGAATGCAGTTAAGTAGTCAGCACATCGGCTGTCGTTAGTAGTTACTTTGCCCTGCTTGGTATAAAATGACACAGGGTGAAAGCTTGCTACTCTGACCTTTTACCTACAGGCCTGTTTAATAGGCAGGCTGAAGCTGATCTGCTCTGAGGGCTGGTCCTCATGATGTTGGGAAATCCTCCTATAATGTTGATATATGGGAAAGGTTTGTGTGTCTTCCCCACTCCCCTGCCTAGGAGGGGCTGCCGGGAACACACTGAGGACAGAGAGTGAAGGGACCGCAGGCTGTGCTTATTTCAATTGTTGAGTTTTTTAATAGCATTTATTTAATAAATTATCCTGTTTTCTTTCTTCCAGTTCTGGGATTACCGCCAGCCTCGGAAATACCTCAGTATTCTCCCTTGCCAGGTGCCTGTCTGGAAGGCCAGATACACTGTGAGTGGGACACTCCACCTCCTGCTAGAGAGCTTCCCCTTAGTGTTCCAGACATAGGGGCCAAAGCCCTTTCCTCTTCTTTTCTTTGTGAGGCAGTTTTCTCTTTCTGTCTTGGCCGAGGGGTGGGACAAAAGCGGTCATGATGGCATGAAAGCTGGTATGTATTTAAAGACTTGTCCTTGGAATATTGGGGAAGAATATGTTGTGAGAGATGCTGACCATAGACTGGGAGGCTGGGCCTCCTGAAGGTGGTGACTAATGACAGGGGGGCTGGGGGTGGTGGAGCCAGAGGGTTGTGGGGCTTGTGGTCAACAGATCGTAGTAGAAAGAAATCTGGGTTTAGATTCAGAAGACCTGGGTTTTGGGTTCATTGCTGCCTTTTAATCCCCCCCCCCCGACATTTTTTGAGATGTAATTGACATGTAACATGTTAAGTTCAAGGTATACCCCCATTGATTTGATACACTTTTACATATTGCAAGAATGTTGGTACCCCAGGGTTGGCTAATACCTCTGTCATATCACATAATTACCATTTCTTTTTTGTATTGAGAACATTTAACGTCTACTCTCTTAGCTGCTTTCAAGAATATAATACAGTATTGTTAATAATTACCACCGTGCTGTATATTAGATCCCCAGAACTTACTTGTCTTCAAACTGGAAGTTTGACCAACATCTCCCCATTTCCCCTACCCATCAGCCCTTGGTAATTATCATTCTCCGCTCCGTTTCCATGAGTGCAGCTTTATAGATTACATATTAACTGATGTCACACAATATTTGTCTCTCTCTGACTTATTTCACTTAGCATAATGCCCTCAACCCCACCCATGTGGCCCATGATGGGATTTCTTTCTTTCTTGTGGCTGAATAATAAACCAGTGTGTGTGTGTATAGATAAGTAAATACATCTTCTGGGCGTCTGAGTGGCTCAGTTGTAAGCATCTTCCTTCGGCTCAGGTCATGATCCCAGAATCCCAGGATCGAGCCCTGCATTGGGCTCTCTGCTTGGCGGGAAGCCTGCTTCTCCCTCTCCCTCTGCCCCTGCTTGTGTTCCCTCTCTAGCTGTGTTTCTCTCTGTCAAGTGCATAGATAAAATCTTTAAAAATAAAAAAACCCTGAAAAAACAAAAAACCCCAAACACATCTTCTTTATTCATCCATTGATGGACACTTAGATCATTTAAGATTGCTTCCATATTTGCAATGAGCCATTTAATATTTGTGTGGCCTTGGGCAAGCTGCTGGATGCTTTTGAGCAAATTTCTCTGTAGCATAGGAATAATAATTTTTACCAGGCCTCCCTTTCTATTATTGTGATAAAATTTACCATTTTAAAGTATGCAATTTAGTGGCATTTAGCGCGTGTACAATATGCCTTTCCTTTTGAAAAATGTACACGAAAAGGCTTTCTAAGCCATAAAATGCTACAGAAACAGGGCAGTTCTTCCATTGCCACATTGATAGCTTCTGATCAGAGAGAATATATTTCCTTCATTGTCACCTTGGAAGGGAGCACAGGGATGAATAAAGCTGCCTTTATGCATTAGGCTGTCACTCTGATGCGCCATGGAACATAGAAGATAATTCAGGTATTAAATGGCTTTTGCATCTGGGAGTACTTGTCAAGAGATCAGACATTGTTCTTATGAATTGAAATAGTTCTCTGGGTTAATATGTTTGCTTGAAAAAATAAACAGAGAAGTCCAGGAGTGCTGCCAGGAGGGAAGGTGAACGTAAATGTGCTTTTAGGTGACCGTGGTTTATTCCTTCAAGAACAGAGTCTGATTATCCACCCAGCGGGCCCCTTTGCTACCTAGCAGATTAGGTGTCTGTAGGTGAAGCGTGTCAGTCCTGAGATTGGAGGGTTTCCTTCTGCATAGCTGCAGTTTGGGGGGGCCATGGGAAGGGGATGCTTCATGTGGGTGCCGTGCTTCTGGTGTGTTCCCACTTGGCGAGAGTCCCGCCCGCTCTTCTGGAGTTTTCCCTGGCGTGTCTTGCATTCTCATTCTGGATGTGAAGCCATGTGTTCCGGTGTGCAGCAGTCAGAGCTGCTTGCTTTTTTTAGAATTTCAAGTTATCCAAGTATTTGGCTTAGCTTTATTTTTTACTCACTGTGGTCCCTTCCATGCACAGAAAAAGTAGAATAAATGAAAAAGAAAAGCAGACATGATGGTTAACTTATGGTATTTGGAAAACATTTCCCCAGATGGTTTGGGGCTTTCCATCATCTCATTTGTGTTAGTTAGGAAAGCATTCCAGCTTTGGTAATTCAAGGTTCAGCTGACTCTCCCTGGAATAATCACCTGCTTTTCCTTTTCCTGCCATAGCCTTTCAGCAATGGATTGGTGACTGTGATGGTCCCCCAGCTGCGGAGGGAAAATAGCCTTCTCTTGTGGAACGTCTTTGACTTGAATACTCCAGTCCATACCTTTGTGGGGCACGATGATGTGGTGCTGGAGTTCCAGTGGAGGAAACAGAAGGAGGGTGAGTGAGAGCCTGATTTCCCTCTGAGCCCTGTTCCATAGCAGCTCCAGTGGGTTTGGCTGTGTGGGCCAGTGTAGGGGACACAGACCCCTCATCGCTGGGCTTGAGGAATGGGAGAGTCAGGGGGACCGCTGCTGTTCACTTTAGATGTGTGGCTGTGGCTTCTCTCCCAAGCTTGTGCCCCTTCTCTTAGGTTTAGTGTCATTTCTCACCTGCACGGAAGAGATTTGTAAGAGATGGATGGACTTGCTGTCGGATCATCTCTAGGGCTGCAAAACTCTGGCATCATAATCAGTCCTCAGAAGTCTGGTGTTTGCTCCTTGCCACTCTGGGGAGGAAGGAGACCTGAGGTCGCTGTCAGCACCGTCCACCACGTATTCCTAGTTCCCTTCACAACACATGGTGGTGTTTTATCTCCTACCTCCTTGAAGATGGGTTTGGGGTTTGGCCATATGACTTGCTTTGATCGGGGGACAGGAAAAGAGGGATTGTACAATTACACGCTTCGTGTGGCTGAAGTACCCTGATCTTTTGTAAAGCTCCCTAAACAATTTGGAAAATTTAACTCAGGCTGGCAGAACTCCAGCTGGAACTGCGCCCATGAGCAAGGTGTCCTTGCTTTAAGCCCCTGAGATTTGTCCCTTGTTTGTTATTGCAGTGTCACCTAGCCAGCCCTCACTGATGCAAGGTCAGGTGTAAGGGAGTCAGAAGTGCTCGGCCTTTGCTTCCCTCCCAGCTCACCAGGCAAACAGTCGCAGCCTCTTTTTTCCTGAAATCTTGTTGTCATGATCTCTAAAGGTTTTATGGAACAGAAGTATATTTCTTGGTTTTTCCATATTAAAGAAGGAAAGCCAGGCAATGGAGTGGTGTGACCTGTCCAGGATCCCAGGAAAGGTCTTGGGTAGACCCAGGATTAGAGCACTCGTCTTACCCTGGCTTATTTGTGACCTTCACAAGCCTCTCTTCCAGGATAAGTTTTTGTTTTGTTTTGTTTTAGATTTTATTTATTAATTTGACAGAGAGAGAGAGAGAGAGAGAGAGAGAGTTTGAGAGGAGAGAAAGTCTGAGGGAGAAGCAGACTCCCTGTGGAGCTGGGAGCCTGATGCAGGACTTGTTCTTGGGACTCCAGGCGCCCCTAGGATTGTTTTTGAAAGGACTCTTTTGATCATCCTCTTAATTTTCTCATGTTTATTTCCTGAATATCCCTGCTTCTAGAAACATGAGGCTGCTTGGCCTTTATCCCATCAGTTTGCATGCATGACGTTGGCTTTCAACTTCCTCTCTTGCATTTTGCCATAGTAAACAGATGATGTCGTTTCCTCATGTTCTTTCCTCATGGTCTGGAGAGGTTGGCCTGTAGTTTTGGCTTGAAACTAAGTTTTTAATGACCCGTTTTTAGTTATCTGTCATCTGGAAGCTGGCACAGTGAATTGTGTAAATTGGGACCATCTAGTTAGTAGTGAGATTTTGAGTACAAGTTATAGGTGTTTCTTTAAATCATTTTTTATTGTAAAGTATATCATGTGTCTAGAAAATTGCATAAAACTTGTACAGTCTTAGAAATTTGGAAGTGAAAATCTATGTAACTATCACCACGGTCTAGGAAGGGGACATTGTTCAAGCCTCAGATCATAGTCCATTCCCTTCCCCAGAAGGAAAGCCTGTCCTAATATTTATGAGTGATTGCTGCTGTTGTTTTTTATAATTTGCCACCCATTTATGCATCTCTTGAAATAGTTTTAGTTCACTTGTTGGACCTTTTGTAAATGTAATCCTCCTGTATGTATTCTTGTATTTTACTTTTTCAACCATTGCTGCTTCATTTTCTTTTACTGCCATGTCTTCTTAGTTTTTACTGAATCACCTCAAGCTTTGACTTGGATTTCACTGTGGTGCAGGAGCTCTTCGAGAACTAGCAAGAGAATCAGGGTATCCCAGCCAAGGGAAGAGGGTGCTTCACGAAGAGGCGCCAGTCAGTGGTTTCAGTTGTTGATGAAGGATCAATGTGCAGAGTAAGAGAAAAGCACTTAATTGTACAAGTAGGAAGTGATGCGATCATGTAGAGATGAGTTCTAGAAGCAGATTGAGGGTAGAAGCCGATGGCAAGGCTAAATGAACAGAGACAGCAGGAACTGGTTTTGTGAATGAAATTTCAGAGGTAAGGAGCAGACTAAGTTGATCTTAGAGCTGCTACCCTCTCTCTCTCTGAGGGCAAGGAGAGCGTGCAAGAGAAGGGGAATGTGGGAAAGCAAGGGCCCCGTGAAAGCGAGAGGGAATGAGGGTGAAGGCACCAGTAGAGGGGTCAGGATTAGAATGGAATTAGGGATAACTTTTCTCCACAGTCAGGGACACGGAAAGAAGCCAGGCGTGGAGACAGACGATTGCTGACGTGAACATGAGTCTCTCTGGGGTCGGGGTTCTTTTGGCAGGCAGCTGTTCGAAGACTTGTGTCCTGTTAGGCACACACAGGGATACAGTAACATACTGAGGAATGAAGGCTTGACTGAGGGCAGTGACACAGAGAAGGAACTTTTTTTTTTTTTAAATAGCTGAAGAGAATTTTAATTTTTTTTTTGAGAATTTTAATTTTTTTAAGATTTTATTTATTTATTTGACACAGAGAGAGATCACAAGTAGGCCAAGAGGCAGAGAGAGAGGAGGAAGCAGGCTCTGCTGAGCAGAGAGCCTGATGTGGGACTCGATCTCAGGACCCTGAGATCATGACCTGAGCCGAAGGCAGAGGCTTAACCCTCTGAGCCACTCAGACGCCCAGGAACTTCTGTCACTCACCCGCCTTTTAGCTTGGACACAGCATGTTCTCTGCTGCCTCCATTTTCCCATCTATAAAATGAAGGAATTGGATGAATTTCAATTCTAAACCCTTCTATATTCTTTGCTCTCTACAGATGGCCATAAAGGAGATTCTAGATATGACCTAATTACTCCAGAGTGCCCTGATCTTTTGTAAAGCTTCCTAAACAATTTTGGAATAATTTCCCTCTGACCAGACCTCACATGTGAAAATTTAACTCAGTCAATTAAGAACATTCCAGATCGATTATCCATATCTTATAAAGAGACGGATCTCTTTACCAAGGAATTCTTTTTAGTGGTGAGGTGGTGTTATGCATTTAAAGCAGTTCATTTCACAAAAATCATATTCACGCTCAGCTCCTCTGGAGCATATAAAAGGAGGAACATTTGTGGAGGCGAAAGTTCAATGTGACATTAAATCCCAGCATCCCTCTTCACCCGCTGGGCTGCCAGATATTATTTCACTTCATTTAAGTTTCTGCTCAAATGTGACTTCCTCAGGGAGGCCTTTCTAGAAATAGCTCCACTGTCAGTTCTCTTACCCTAGGTGTTCTTCTTCTTCTTTTTCTTCTTCTTTTAATAACACTATCCCTACCACACATTTTATTATGTATTTATCCATTTGTCTCGTGCCGCTGCTGGATTGTGAGGTCTGTAAAGACACACAATAGTAGTCATGCTTCTAGAGCAGTGCCTGGCGTCTAGAAGATGGTCAACAAGTATTTGTGGATTAGGCAGATGAACGAATCTCACCCTGTTGCAACGTGTAGCAAAATTGATGCTGAATTAAAAAAAAAAAAATCCAGGATTCTTATTTGGTGATTTCTAGGGTCCAAGGACTACCAGCTGGTTACGTGGTCACGCGATCAGACCTTGAGAATGTGGCGGGTGGATTCCCGGATGCAGAGGGTACGTATTCGCTGTCATCTTGGAGGAGTGGACCTGGGTACACTAGAAACTTAAAAGAAATAAAAGATGGAGTACCTGTGGGGGTCAGAGGATACGTGAGACATTTGTACTCATACTTGCTGGTGGCCGGGGGACGTGTGCAGGCCACACTGAGGCTTTCAGGTCTTAAAGAGCTAACTCCAGTGTTGGGCCCTTTATAGCGTGAAGAGCCTCTGACTGCCTTTTCCCTTGTCCCGGCACTGGAGTGTGGGTAGCCTACTCAGCAAATGGCCTGTGGCCTTCATTTCCTTCTCTTCTAAATGAACTAGGACATCTGACCTTTCCTGCAGTATTCAGAGACCTTTATGTCCATCCGCGGCACCTGGGCTGTGAAACCCTTTTCGATCTTTGCCCCATAAATGATACCTATTTCTTTTCTTTTCTTTCTTTTTTTTTAAAGATTTTCTTTATTTGACAGCGAGAAACACAGCCAGAGAGGGAACACGAGCAGGGGGGGTGATAGAGGGAGAAGCAGGTTTCCCGCAGAGCAGGGAGCCCGATGTGGGGCTTGATCCGGGTCTGCGAGATCATGACCTGAGCCGAAGGCAGTCGCTTTTAACCAACCGAGCCACCCAGGCGCCCCGATACCTATTTCTTATATGAACCACAGTGGTTGGTAACTGGGATGAACTGCCATGGCCCTTGCTGTGCTGTGCCTCAACACGGTTCTTTCATTTCATGGCGACGTGCCTTCAAGGCAGGAACCGTATCTCCTGGTGTGGCCTCCCCCAGGGGTTCAGGTGGTAGATCATGCAGCTCCTTTTTTTTTTTTTTCAAGATTTTTAAAATTAATTAATTAGAGAGATTATCCTTCTGGGGAAGAGCAGAGGGGGAGAGGGACAAGCAAACTCCTGGCTGAGAGTTTG
Source organism: Spilogale gracilis (assembly GCA_004023965.1). Lineage (NCBI taxonomy): Eukaryota > Metazoa > Chordata > Mammalia > Carnivora > Mephitidae > Spilogale > Spilogale gracilis. The sequence continues at coordinate 9,033 of PITA01028205.1, forward strand.
GAGCCCAGTGTGGGCCTCAGTCCCATGAGCCTGAGATCATGGCCTGAGATCATGACCTGAGTCGAAACCAAGAGTCAGACACTCAACCAGCTCTGCCACCCAGGCGCTCCAGAGAACATGCAACTCTTGATCTCAGGATTGTGAGTTTGAGCCCCACTTGGCTGTAGAGATTACTTAAAAATTAGTCAATCAAGTAGTCATTCAATCTTTTTTTTTTTTTTTAAAGATTTTATTTATTTATTTGACAGAGAGAGACACAGCAACAGAGGGAACACAGCAGGGGGAGTGGGAGAGACAGAAGCAAGCTTCTTGCCCAGCTGGGAGCCTGATGGGTCAATCCCAGGAGCCTGGGATCATGACCTGAGCTAAAGGCAGACGCTTAATGACTGAGCAACCTAGGCACCCTCAGTCATTCACTCTTAAAAAAAAATTTGTGACACTTCTTAGTACAAAGTCACTCTTGAGCATTTGCATCAAGTATCCTCACCTTACTGCCTTTCTAATATATTTTTTTCTGGACAGTACCATTTGTTCATTTTTGTTTTTGGGTTAGCTGAACAACACCATAAAGGCTTAGAATTTAAAATAATGTTTTCTGAGGCTTGCATAACTATGAACAGGATGAAAAATATCCATGGTAGCTGAAATCTAGTGTCTGTGTATTTAGCCAGGGAGATTTGGGGGTGGGTAAAGCCTATTTTGATTGTATCAGTTTTTGGTCAACATCTTTAGCCTTTTTGATTCCCATTTTTAAGGCAGAACCCTATCCAGAAATGGCGATCATTTCCACAGACTTCTGTAGACCAAGATCTTTTACCCTTTCTTGCAGCTTTGTGCAAATGACATATTAGATGGCGTCGATGAGTTCATTGAGGGCATTTCTCTTCTGCCGGAACCAGAGAAGACCCTTCACACTCAAGATACAGATCACCAACACAACTCAAGCCATGGGGAGGAGGAAGGTAATTGGTCAAAACAGGTGTTTCAGGTGAGGTGCCCCTCTGCGCATCTCAGTTACAACAGACCCTAGAATAGCCCTCGGACCCATTTTCAAAAGTGTTTGCTCATAACTGAAGAATATCTCCCTTCCTGCTAGTCTTAAAGGAAGACCCCCCGAGCAGTATCCTGGAAGAGAAGAAATCAGAGCAGCCGGGGCTCCCTCAGACTCTGCAGCAGGAGTTCTCCCTGATCAATGTGCAGATCCGGAACGTCAACGTGGAGGTGCTCACTAGTTCACGGCCTCGTTCCCCTGCTTGCTGATGGCAGTCGGTGGGCAAGGGGCCTCTTCCAGCTCTCATTTTAGTGAGCAGAGAGCTTTGCTGCTCCAACAAGTGAATTTCTCTGCTTGCTTTTTTATTTTCTAGGTTTTCTAGAGAAAATATAGTATATAATTTGCATTTACAAATATAGTATATATTTGTATATATTATAGACATATACATATATATACACACAGAATATATACTATATATAGTATATATTCACCATAGTATTTTCTCATAAGGTGAACCAAGGAATAAACTGATGCTTGTGTGTCTTGAAATCCTCTTAGCTGCTCAACACCTGATTTTACCATGTGTGAGGTTACTTAGATCCAGGGAGGCTTAGTGCTTTGGCAAAGGTTACTGGTATGGTTAGTGGCAGAGCTGTTTGGAGGCCAAACCTGAACCCCCGGGCCACCTGCTCCCTCCGCCCCCGGGTTCTTTGTATTCTGCTCTACTGTCTTCCCTTAGAGGTGATCATTTCCTTAATGACTTAGATTCATAGTAAGAAGGTCACCAAGCCTCTTTGTTCATTTAACACATGGAAACGTTTATGCTCTTCCTTTTGGGGAGGTATTGAAATGCTTTCCTTCAGAGAATTGAGCCTATGAAGGAGTTTTGAAGCTTTGTTTCTTTTTTGCCCAGATTCGACTAACAGGTATGCATATGTGTGTGTGTGCGTGATTATCTACTTCGAACTTTTTTGGGGGGAGGGTGGGGCAGAGGGACAGAGAGAATCCCAAGCGGGCTCCATGCCCAGGACGTAACCCAATGTGGGGCTCTGTGTCACAATGCTGAGCTCATGACCTGAGCTGAAATCAGGGTGCCCTCCTTTGGCCTTTAAAACAACTCTGCAATACATGCTTTTATCCCTACTTTATAGAAGAGGAAGCCAACTCTCAGAGATGTAATGACTTGTCTGAAGTCAGCAGCTATTTGAATCTGTCTCCACATTTCCCACATGTGTGCCTTTCTTTGCTCTACTCCAGCTGCCTTCCTGGTTGGCAGTGCGAGAAATCAAGAGAGAGAAAGGATTCTTTGATTAATTGATTATCGGTATCAATTCAGATCATACCCCTTTGTGGAGAAGAGTTGAGAACAGTGTGGATAGCCAAATGATTCTAGTTTAAGAAGGAGATCTTGATTCCTTGTCCAGGAGTGCTTTTTTAAAAGTATTGAGCTATAATTAACATAACCATGAAGTTTGTCCTTCTAAAGTGTACAATTCGGTGGTTCACAGTATAGTCACAGAGCTGTACTATCATCACCCCTAATTCCAATGCATTTTCATCCTTTCATCATCCCTAAAAAGTCCTATACCCATTTATGGTCACGTCCCATTGCCCCCACCCCCTCACCCCTGTCACCTCCTCACCCCTGGCACCCACTGATCTGCTTTCTGTCTCCATGTGTGGATTTTCCCAGGAGTGCTTTTTAATTCAAGTCCAGTATTTCAGTTCTTCCTGCTTTCTTTTCTCATCTCAAAATAAATATAACAAGTTTCTGTCTACCTCACAGCTTTAGGCCAAAGCTTTTTTAAGTCACAATACTTTGAACTTATTAAATCAGTGCTAAAATTCAAAATCTGTCTTGAACATGAATTGTCTAAATCTTCCAAATTGGTTTGTCTCCGGAGAGTCTCCCTTCGCCCTGGTCCCAGGAACCTAGAGCTTGCAGTTGGCTTGTTTGAATTCATTTATGTCCAGAGATGCCTGATGGTTCACCTCCTGAGCCGCTGTCAAAATTTTGTTATTCGCAGATGGACGCGGCGGACAGGAGCTGCACAGTGTCCGTGCATTGCAGCAGCCACCGCGTCAAAATGCTGGTGAAGTTCCCCGCCCAGTACCCCAACAATGCCGCCCCTTCCTTCCAGTTTATCAACCCCACAACCATCACATCCACGATGAAAGCAAAGCTGCTGAAGGTGGGGGTCCGTGTGCACGTATTCCCCCTAGTGTCCTAAGAGGAAATGTCTAGTTCACAGGCATCAGCGTCTAAGTTGTGTGGTAAAGTTGAATGAAAACTCTAGTAGACAAGATCTGAAAGTCCGTCTGTGTATATGTGCTTCGGGGTTAACTTCATTGTGTGTAGAAAACATCAGAGCAATGGTTCTTAAGCTTTTTTGGATTGGAACATTTAATGAAAACAACAGACCCTTCCCCAGAGAAATTTGTACAATGGCTTATATAATCTTAGAAATATTATATGTAAATAGTTATAATTCTGTCATTGTATGTAATCTGCTTGTAGATCTCATTAAAGCTTGGCATTAATCCCAGGTTAAGAACCCTGCAGTACATTTTCATTTTTCTAGAAATAGTAGATGGCTTCTGAACCTAAAAGATATTTTATAATCTGAAAACTGGGGGCGCCTGAGTGGCTCAATCAGTTAAGCATCCGATCTCACTCAGGTCTTTTTTTTTTTTAATTCCATTCTGGGACCCCTGAGTGGCTCAGCCGGTTGGGCATCTGCCTTCTGCTCAGGTCATGATCCTGGGGTCCTGGGATCGAGCCCCATATTGGGCTCCTTGCTCAACAGGGGGCCTGTTTCTCCTTCTACTTGCCACTCCCCCTGCTTGTGTGTGTTCTCTCTTTCTCTGACAAATAAATAAATAAATAACTTTAAAAAAAGAAAAGAATTCTCAGAACATTGGAATTAAAAAATATATAATAATAAAAATTAAAAAAGAAATCCATTCCATGAAAAGAGGTGGCGCCATGCTCAGGTGAGGCTGCCTGGCTGCCCGGTGAGGTCTGAAGGGGTGGCGGTGCCTGAGTGGAGGTGGAGTAGCCTGGCATCTGGTGTTTGCTCCTGCAGCCTCAGAAACTTGCTTTGCATGCAGAGCTGAGAAGGCAGAATCTTTGTTAAAGAAGCCCCACGAGCGGGGCACAGTACATACACCTTTTTCAGTTTGGGCAGCGTCATGAGTAAAGCATCTGAAATGTCCTCATAAACCAAGATGACCCAAATGTTCTTCACCCTTTGCCTAGTTTCTATAATATACACTCGACCCATCTTCCTGGAGGAAGATACGTAACCAAGAAATTTTTTGAGTGATGTAAGGATCTCTCAAATGCTACTTTGATTTTGTTGCGTAGGTGCATTTTATGCTTGGAAAGTTTTTTTTAATCCAAGTATAATTAACATGTAGTGTTATATTAGTTTCAGGTGTACAATATAGTGATTCAACAATTCTGTACATTACTCATGGCTCATCACAAGTGCACTCGTTAATCTGCATCATCTGTTTCCTCCATCCCCCTGTTCTACCTCCCCTCTGGTAATCATCTGTTTGTTCTCTATAGTTAAGAGTCTGTTTTTTGGTTTTTCTGCACTTGGAATTTGAATATTTTATTGTCTTTATTTGCACATACAAAAAACATAGATGTTCCTATTGTTATAAAAATGATAGGATTAGGAAGTATCTTTAAAGGTCTAATTCAGCACCGTCTGATAAAAATACAACGCAGGCTGCATGTAATTTACAATTTTCTATAGTCACACTAAAAATAGTTGAAAGCAGGTAAATTAATTTCAGTAATATTTTTAGTTAATCCAGTATATGCAAAATATTCTCATCTCAACATGTAATCCGTATAAAAATTACTGTGAGAGTTTGTATTCTATTTTTTTGTACTAAATCTTCAACACTTGGTATGAATTTTACACTTACAGTGCATGTCAATTCAGCATGCCCAGCAGATGAGGCTGGCCCTTTCCTTTTAAAAAAAAAAAAAAAAAAGATTTTATTTATTTGAGAGAGAGAGAGAGAAAGAACAAGCAGGGGGAGCAGCAGAGGGAGCCTGAAGCTGAGCTTAGTCCCAGGACCCTGAGATCATGACTTGGGCCGAAGGCAGACGCTTAATCGACTGAGCCACCCATCTGCCCAAGGACATCTCAATTCAGACTTACCTCACGTGGGTAATGACTTCTGTACTGTACCACACAGGCCCAGTTACCACACCTGTCTTCAGTGTGTGTCAGTTTGTATCTATAGACAGTGCCTTAAAATGTTAGGATTGATTTTTAAGGAAGTAAAAAAAAGAAGATGATATGTTGTCATTTCCACCAAAGTGAAATCTGTTCTCCTCGGCTAGTATTGGGTATTACTTCTTGGGTCCTGAGATTTTCATGAGGGATTGGGGGTTAAGCTAGAAGGAGAGGAAAGGAGTTGAATTCACAGTAAAGAAGTGTGCTCTCTCAAGCCGTGCCTGCCCTGGCTAAGGAGAGGGCTTCTCGAACCTGCTCTGTGAGCCTCTAGAGCAGGTGGAAAGTAGGATGCCTCACTGGAAACCTCACAGGCAGCCACGCTCCCGTCTCCCTGCATCTTCACGACTTCCCACCGCTTTGAAGAATAAAAGTGAATCAGGAGAGGGAATGTTGCTATTCTTGACTGTGTTTCGTGCCTTTTCTAGATCCTGAAAGACACTTCTCTGCAGAAAGTGAAACGAAACCAGAGTTGTTTGGAGCCCTGCCTGCGCCAGCTCGTCTCCTGCCTGGAGTCTTTTGTGGTGGGATTTTTGTACCAACTTCTGCTTTGATATTTTGTTTCATTTCTTCCTCCCCAAACTAATGTATTCGTATTTTGTAAGTCAGCTGTAAGACAGCTTTGTGGGTTTTAGTCTGTTAATTTTTAAATTTCAGAACCAAGAAGACAGTACCTCCAGCAACCCCTTTGCACTCCCAAACTCCGTCACTCCGCCCTTACCAACGTTTGCCCGGGTGACCACTGCCTATGGGTCATACCAGGATGCCAATATTCCCTTCCCTAGGACCTCGGGGGCCAGGTTCTGTGGAGCAGGTTGGTCTCTTTGTTGGTTCTCTGATTCTAGATTTTGAGAGCAAGAAGCCCAGAATGTCCTGTAGTCTATAAAGAAATCTCAGAAAAATCAGGAAACTTTCGTTTGTTTTTGTTCTTGGGAACTCAGAAGACTGCTATAGTGTTAAATGGTCTGATGTCAAATTGACTTCTGTATACATGTCCTAAGAATGTTCAACAGAATTACAGGTTTTAATTTTTTTTCATTGTGTGATGAGCATCAATTTGCATCTTATTCAGATCCCTGATTTATCAACATAGGACGGGTCCCCTAGCAAAGAACTATAAAGTACTTATCTGGGAAGATTTTTTTCCATGCCGCACATATCCCATCCCTCCTGGATCCTAAAGATTCTGGCTTTTGTCCCTGCTACAAATGGCTAGAGTCAGGGCTGACCAGGGCTGCCTTAGCATTTCCCACATGCAGCTCATTGACCTTGACGTGCACATGTGGTGTCTCCTTTGTCAGGGTATCTGGTGTATTTCACAAGGCCAATGACGATGCATCGAGCAGTGTCTCCGACGGAACCTACTCCAAGGTGAGCCTGGGAGACGCAGCTGTCAGCTGCATTCACAGGGCCACAGTGGGCAGACATCTGGAAATGAGCACTGAGTTTGTCTTTGAAAAAGTGGTTTTAGTTCTTCAGGAAATAGCCACTGTAAGATTTATTCAGCAAAGATGAGGTTCATGTAATTGCCACTAAGCTGAGATTTGGGAGGTCCGTTACTACCAAACCACCGGAAGAAGCAGTTTGATAAAAGCTGTTGTCAACACAAGGCAAATTCGTTTTTAATGTGCTTTTCCCCTATTGCTAAAGTGTTATTTGAACATTGAATAAAAATAAAGTAATGAAAAAGATCATCTCCTGGTCCATGGCACTAATATGTCACTCCTGACATTACTGAAACATGTTAAATTTTTTTTAAAGATTTTATTTATTTATTTGACAGAGAACACAAGCAAGGGGGGAGTGGGAGAGGGAGATAAGAGGGGGAACACAAGCAGCAGGGGGAGTGGGAGAGGAAGAAGCAAGCTTCCTACCAAGCAGGGAGCCCAATGTAGGGCTCGATCCCATGACCTGAGCCAAAGACAGACGCTTAACGACTGAGCCACCCAGGCACCCCGAAGCATGCTAAATTTTTTAAGATGACATTAAGTGGTTGGAAAAACCCACAATATGGAAGTTTTATTTTTTTTTTTTTTATTTTTTTTTTTTTTTAAAGATTTTATTTATTTGTCAGAGAGAAACACAGCCAGAGAGGGAACACAAGCAGGGGGAGTGAGAGAGGGAGAAGCAGGCTTCCTGCCGAGCAGGGAGGCCGATGTGGGGCTTGATCCCGGGTCTCCAGGATCATGACCTGAGCCGAAGGCAGTCGCTTAACCAACTGAGCCACCCAGGCGCCCCGAAAGTTTTAAATTAAAATTTGAAAGCTCTACTTTTCCTTGGCAAGTCACTGTTAACAGTTTAACATGCGAATTTCCGTCTGGTCTCCATTATTTTTCTGTGTGGGAGTTTTTGGTTTGTTTGTTTTGTTCTATTTTTAAGAGGCAGTCTAAGTAGCACATGGAAATGTGGACTTTGGAGCTAAGCCACTGGGTTTCCATCTCGGCCCTGCTGTTCTGTGCCCTTAGGCAAGTTACTAAACTGGGCTTGAATTTCCTCAACAATAACTTGGGGATGATAGTGGCACCTACCTCCTTCTGTTGCTGGAAAGATTAAATGTGTTAATCCCTGAGAAGCATTTAGAACGATGCCTGGGATGTTGCTCAGTGTTTCCTATTATTATTACTGGTTATGTGTGTGCGCGCGCGCGTGCGCGTGTGTGTGTTCTTGTATTTGTTTTTTCTGTTTTTTTTCTGTTTTATTGAGGTATAATTCACACAGTATACAGTTGACCCATTAAAAATAATTCAGTGGCTTGTTGTATATTCACAGATAGAGACAGAAAGTAGATAGTGTTTGTCCAGCCCTGGAAGAATTGGGCTAGAATTGACTAGTGATGGCTGCATATAAATTCGCCTATTCTGGGCATTTTATATAAATAGAATCATATAGTTATGTGGCCCTTTGTGACAGACTTCTTTTCCTTAGTGTACTGTTTTCCATGCTCATACATGTAGCATGTGTCAAAACTTCCTTTCTTTTTATTGCCAGATAATATTCTATCATATATATATGCCACATTTTCTTTCTTTATTCATCAGTCAATAGACATTTGGGTTATTTCCACTTTTTGGCTATTCCGAATGATGCTGCTATGAGCATTTATGTACAAGTTTTTGCAAGGGCCTAGATTTTCCTTTTTCTCAGGTATATATCTAGGAGCGGAATTGCTGGGTCATATTGTAAAGGGTCTTTTCCCTTTACTAATCAACTTTATGTTTCAGAACAGTTTTGTGTTGAGTTCTGGTATACACCCTTGTCCCCACACATGCACAGCTTCTCTCATGCCACTGTTTTCTTAAGCTCAAATATTATCAGTTACGTATGATAGACTTCTGGTTCCACAGTGGGGCAACCAGGATAACACAGAAGTCCTCCCGCTACAAACACCTGGGTATGTTGGATGTAAAATAATCAGCATATTTATAGGAAAGAAAGGAGATTCACCTCCTGCTGTCCTGAGAGTCGGCCAATCTCTGCAGTAACCCAGGCAGATGAGACCTTGGCCAACAGAACTGGGGAGTTAAGTGTCAGAGACACCATACATTACTTTGGTTCCTTATTTGAAAAGATTATACTAACAACCAATCACCTCTGAAACGGCAACAAGAGTATATGTCTTCTGGACTTTGGATCGGAACAGCATTTTTGCTGAGGTATGATTTACAGTACACGGATGTGAAGTGTGTACCTTGATGACCAGTGCTCAGACCAAGGTAATAGAGCAAAGGTTCCCTGTCCTTTCACCCAAAGGAAACCAGTCTTGTGAATTCCCTCGTTATAGTTTTAGTTTTACCTGTGCTTGAACTTCCATCTAAATAGAACATCATGCAGCATGTGCTATTTTATGTCTCACCTATTTTGTTCAACTTCATGTTTTTGTATTTTTACAAATTTTTTAAAGATTTTATTTATTTGAGAGAGGGAGAATGAGTTGGGGGGGCGGAGACAGTTGGAGAGGGAGAGAGAGGAGCAGACTCCCTACTGAGCAGGAAGCTCGATGTGGGGCTCAATCCCAGGACCCTGGGATCATGACCTGAGCCAAAGGTAGACACTTAACTGACTGAGCCACCAAGGCTCCCCCACTTAATGTTTTTGAAATGGATCCATATAGTTATAAATGTCAGTGGTTTTTATTGTATGAAATAATATAGTTTATCATTCTCCTCTTGAGGGATATTTGGGTTATTTCCAGTTTGGGGCTATTATGAGTAGACCTATACATTCAGGCCTTTTTATGGACATGTATATTAATTTCTCTACCCAAGGAGTAGAATCCCTGGGCCCTAGGATAGGTGTATGTATGATTTTTGTTATTAGTGTCGCCAAAGAGTCTGTCTCTAGTGGTTGTGCCACCTTAACCAGCAGTGTTTCAGAGTTCTCGTTGCTCCACATTCTCTCAAAAAATTGGTGTTTTCGTTCTTTTCAACTTTAGCCGCTGTGGTGGATGTGTGGTATCGCTTCATGGTGATAACTAGTGATGTTAGGCAGCTTTTGTGTGCTCATTGACTGTTTGGGCTGCTTCTTTTGTGATGTGCCTGTTCGAGTATTTTGCCCATTTCTTTAGGACTGTGTCTTTTATTATTTGTGGTAGTTTTTCTGGTTGTAAATCCTTTGCTAGAAGTATGTATTGATTTTCTCTGAATCTATGTCTTGTCTTTCTCCCTCCCTAATGATTTTTAATAAACAAGAAATTTTTAATTTTGGTAAGGTGCAGTCTGTCAGTTTAAAAATTCTATGATTAGTGCCTTTGTATGTTATAAAAAAAAAATTTAGCCTACACAAGGTCACAAAAATATTCTTCCCTCTTCTTTTAAAAGTTTATTGTTTTAGATTCCTTATTTAATGCCTATAGTCAATCTCAGATTAATTTTTGTCTATGATTTGAGTAGGGGCCAAAGTTCACTTTTTTCAATAGAAAGAGGTAATTGTTCCAGCATCATTTATGGAAAAAAATGGGCTTTTCTCGTTGAATTTGCATTGATTAAGAAAAATTGCATTGGGATGCCTGGTGGCTCAGTTGGTTAAGCCTCTGCCTTCAGCTCAGGTCATGATCCTGGGCTTCTGGGGTTAAGCCCTGTGTGGGGCTCCCTGCTTGGAGGGATTCACTCTTCCTTTGCCCCTCCCTTCACTTGTGCGCGCTCTCTCTCTCTCTCTCCCTCCTGTCTCTCAAATAAGTACATAAAATCTTTAAAATAAAATTGCATTTGATAATCGTTGGAAATCAGTTAACCCTGTTTGTGGGTCTATTTTTTTTTTTTACTTTAAATTTATTTTTTCAGTGTTCCAAGATTCATTGCCCATGCCCCACACCTAGTGCTCCATGCAATAGGTGCCCTCAGTACCCACAACCAGGCTCTCCCATCCCCCCACCCCTTCCCTTCAAGTCCCTCAGTTTGTTTCTGTGTCCAAAGTCTCTCATGTTTCGTTTCTCTCCCTGAATTACCCTACTTCCCATTTACTTTCCTTCTCCTACTGTCTTCTATATTTGTGGGTCTATTTCTAGAGTCTGTTTTTTTTCCCTTGGATCTATAGGCTTCTCTCTCTCTTTTTTT